>JAGFNQ010002771.1:467196-559965 GCA_024364735.1 Boesenbergia rotunda
TAATCCGATGCTTGATCCCTTTGATCTGGATCCAATGCTGACTCAAGTCTGACCCAATTTGATCTAGGTCCATGATCAATTGAAGCCTACAAAATGATATTTAAATTTAGTGCCAAAAATATCCCAAATATACAAAGATTTGAATTAAAACCCAAAATAGAGGGAATACATGAAACCTAACACAATTGCAAACTTAAGCATATAAAATGTGGATCAAACATGGATTTTAGAGCCGAAAATAATCAACAAAATGATGGTTATCAGTGTCTCTCCTCCCCCTCAATCCTTGAGGTGGTGACCTCCTCCTCTTCTCCAGATGAGGTGGATGACCTCTCACTTTCTTCTTCCACTTCTTGAACCAATGAATTGATTTCTTTGGGCTCTTGAATTTGTGTAGGATTTTCATGATATTCTTTGACTTTATCCCATAACTCATGTGCATCTCTATATTCACCTACACAACTCAAAATGTTATTAGGCAAAATATTGACCAAAATGCTAATTACTTTCTCGTTTGCTTTCGGTTGATCTTGTTGTTCTTGACTCCAATATCTAGGTCTAAGCCTCTTCCCGTACTTATCCTTTGGAGTCTCATAAAGCTCTTCAAGCGCGATTCTACACGCCCACTCCATCCCGAACCAAGTCTCGATTCTCGCCCTCCAAAAGTTGAAATCTTCATGATCGTAGGGCGGTGGAGTGTAGATATCTTCCCCCAACTTATCTTCCATGTCTTTCTTCCTCTAGCGTGTGCTCTCTCGCCGGTTAGTCCGATCAAGAGCAGTCCTTGGCTCTGATACCAATTGATAGATTGAATGCGTCCGCTAGAGGGGGGGTGAATAGCCTTTCTTCGTCGTTTTCTCTACAAAGATGTTAGCGCAAGTGGAATATACAATAAAACAATAAAAACAATACTAACCAATGCTAACAACGAAGATTTACTTGGTATCCACCCCGGACGGGTGACTAATCCAAGAATCCGTCGGTGGATCAATCCCCGGATAACCTCCGGCTAGCCCTCGTCGCTCCTTGTGGGTGGAGAAACCTCTCCACAATACCTTGACACGATCTGGACTCAAGAGACTACTAACAAGCCTTAACCAAGCTTGTTTCGTCAAGAATCTCAGCCCAAACCGAGTTCTCTTTAAATAGGACTCGGGCTGAAAACCTCGATGGCAGTCGACTGCTTCCAGGGCAGTCGACTGCCCCACTCAGAATTCGACCATTGACAACCCCAACGTTCGAATCCAGCTGTACACCAGTCGACTGCTCCCAGAGCAGTCGACTGGTCCAGGGCCAAAACCATTCTGTGAGTTTTGGCAATCGATTGGACAACCCCCAGTCGACTGCACAGCCTACCACAGCACTCCTACTCACTTTCTTGGCCCTCCTCCACGTGTGCCTTCAGGTCCTCTCCTTTGGCTTGCCCCTTGAAGTCCTCTTCCACCGGCTATCGTCCCTCGGATGCGCACGCAAGTCCTCGACTTGCCTCCATGCCATCCTTCACGTGTGCCCTTTGAAGTTCACTTCCCGGCTTGCCCTTGGAGTCCTCCTCCCTCGGCTCTTGTCCCTTGCCTCAGCTGACTCAACATGTGTAAACATGTACAACCTGCACACTCAACATATACATATGAGAACACAAGGAAAACCTAACTTAAACCCTTTGCCCAAACATCAAAACACTTGATCACTCCGGACCACAGATTGCCTCAACAGACTGGAGTCGCTGAGGTAGCCTCAGTCAGGGGCGCCTATCGTTGCTTCCATCTCAACTGTGATCCGAGCTCGCAGTTCAGCATCGTCCAATCTGAAGCCTTCTTTGAGGGTTGCGCCTAGCATCAAAGAAACTGCGAGGGTAGCATACACCCAGTCAGAACTAAAAAATGTTCGGAGGAAATATCGTAGTTCTTACCGACTGAAGACAGCAGTGGAGTCGGCGTGGGGCTGAGGCCAAAAGCAGAAAGAAGCTCCTCCTTCAGCAGATGCACTCCATGGAAAAGCCTACAGTCTAGCTTGGATATCGCCGACTTGTAGACTGCGGAGGTGCGGTAGTATTTGGGAAGAGGAGGAGAGGAAGGAAATTCCTTGACCCAGGCCGTGGGCCAGCTCAGAGTCAAGGTAGGCTTAACAAAGAAGTAACGCTCTTTCCATCCTTTGTTGGAAGAGGGAAGCTTCTGCAGAAAGGAAGTTTTGGCTCGGCCTGGAAGAAAAAATCGCCCGACTCTTGCTGTTTGGGGTAAAAGAAGTAGTGAAAGTATTCAGGCTGGAGGGGAATCTTGTACAAGGAGAAAATTGTTAGATCGTTGCCGTCCGCTAGAGGGGGGGTGAATAGCGATTTTTCGAACCCCTTCTTCCTACAAGATTGTTAGCGCAGCGGAAATACAAATAAAACAATAAATACAATGCTAACAAACCGTATTTAGTTGGTATCCACCCCGGCCGAGTGACTAATCCAACAATCCGTCGGTGGATCACTCCCCGGATAACCTCCGGCTATCACGTGTCGCTCCTTGTGGGTAGAGAAATCTTGCCACAACACATTGGACTCTTTGTGAACACAATAGACTACTAACACACTTTTCCCAAGTGAGTTTCGTCAAGAGACTCAGCCACCACGAAGTCCTCTTTAAATAGGACTCGGGGATGATTTCTCGCTACCAGTCGACTGCCCCCAGGGTAGTCGACTGGTGCCAGCCAAATTCGACCGTTGACACTCCCAACGTTCGAATTTGCCAGCTCACCAGCCACCTACCTGTCGACTGCCCCCAGGGCAGTCGACTGGTCCCTAGCTAAATCCCTTCCCGAGTACATTCACACAGCACTCGACCCTCATGACTCGACTGACTCCTCTTCCGCAGCCTCGACTGTTGCTTTCGCGCCCTCTTCATCTTCGGCCCTCGTCCCTCGGAGCGCACGCAAGCCTCTAGCTTGCCTCCATGCCACCCTTCACGTACGCCTTGAAGTCCACGCCCATCAGCTCATCGTCCCTGCACTCCATGGTCCCTCAGATTCGCACGCCAGCCTCCAGCTGGCCTCCATGCCATCCTTCACCGTACTAAGGTCGTCCAGTCAGGTCCATATGCGTAACCTGTATAACCTGCACACTCAACATACGCATATCAAATACAAGAGTAAACCTAACTTAAACTCTTTGCCCAAACATCAAAACCCATGGTCACTCCGGACCATCTTAGGGTCGATTGCTCCAACAATCTCCCCCTTTTTTATGTTTGGCAATCCGTTTAAGTTAGGAAAGCAAGATAGTAGTAAATAGCAAAAACCATGCTAAATGAATGCATATGCAATGCATAACCGGATCCTTATCCCAAGGCATCCCACACCTAACCCTCCATGTTAGGAATTTTACACCTAGCCCTCCAAGCTAGGATTTTCACCACCTAACCCTCCAAGTTAGGATTTTCCAACACCTAGCCCTCCAGGCTAGGACTTTTACCACCTAACCCTCCAAGTTATGATTTTCTACCAAACCAGGCTTTTTAAGAACCTCTCCAAGGTTCCCCTTACGCCAAGAAGGGAGTAGCCATGCTCCCCCTCAATCTTAGCTCCTCTAAATCTAGGGTTTCTAGCAAAGGTATGATTGGTTTCCCACTTAAACCCAACATCTCTCCCCCTTTGTCATACATCAAAAAGACCTCAATAATATCCCAATTATTGGTTCTTTAAATCCCCAATGATCCTAAACAACGTGTACTAATCCTCCATACACTAATTTCCTATCATTTGGACCCACGTCAGCTGCTGGATACTCACACCAGCCCTGACCAGTCGACTGACTCCATGGCAGTCGACTGATACTCTGAATATCAGTTTTCTGACTGAATTTCAGAAACGCGCCAGAAATTCCACAAATCTCTAAAAATTTCCAAATTTTATGGAGAACATTGTGGTACCCATACCTACTTGGGAAAAATACATTTCACCATGTATCTATCCCCATTCCCAAGTTTGGTACAAAATCCAAAAGTTTTCTTATGAAAATTAAGGCAAATAGGAGACAACCTCCCCCTTTACCCATGTCTTCTCCCAATTTTTTATTTTTCCCAAGTCAAGTTCTACCCAACTTAACCTCCTAGACACCACGTTAAGTCATACACAACCCAACACCCGAGTTCTTCCCCCTTTGACACTCTTATAGGCATGTTCCTCAAGCACCCTTATCCCTAGTGTCAATAAGAACTCAATAAAACTTTAATCATTCCAAAAAGTTTGCAAGCACATTTGCTAGGATATACCCTATCCTAGAAAAATGTGATTTGATTGAGATTATCAAATGTGCTTGACTTTGGTACAACTCTCTAATTTCCCTCAAGGATTTGACATTTGTATCAATTTTCAAACCTATCTCAAATTTCATGTGTTTGCCAACTCTAACCAATATCAATTTACACATGGAATTGTCCTCAACTTTCCCTTTTGACCTCTAAGTCCTAGATACCTAGGGGAACTTATCAATCTTCCTTGATTTTCAAAGCATCAACCAAGTCTTATCAAGTCATGAGATAATACTTCATGAAATCACAAGCATTATTTTTTTTTTAATCCAAAACATATCCTATAATCCAAATTTGCGGTTTCTGATTAGCCCATTCCCATTTTTAAATTTCAGTCTACGGACCAGTCGACTGCCCCTGGGGCAGTCGACTCCCAAAACTCACAGAATGTTTCTGGGCTCTTACCAGTCGACTGCCCCCATGGCAGTCGACTGATACCTAAATTTCAGGTTTTCCAGCCCAATTTCAGAAATCCCTAATTAATTCTACAAATCTCCAAAAATTATGAAATTTCGTGGGGAGACTTGTGAAGCCAATATCTACTTAGGAAAAATACGTTTCCAAATATATGTACTCCGGATCCCAAGATTGGCACGAAACTCAATTCTCTCTAAAGCATATCAATTAAACTCATCCTAAAAGTTCTAATTCTCACTTCTCTTCAGTGTATCCTCTTTTCCTTGATCATAGTTCATTTCTACCATTGAGTTACATGGTATTTATCCATTAAACCTCAATTTTGTCAATTATAACTCCTCTTTCACCTTTTTCCTCCTAAATCTCTTTTTTAATGTGCCAAAACCTAAGATTAAGACTTACCCAAGTCTTCCAACCCTTTTTGGCACATTTCACCTAATTTCCTAGGAGAAAAACTCTCGAGATTCATTTACCATGGACCCCAAAGACTCCTAGAGCTCCCCCTTGAGCTCTGAGCCCTAGCCATCTCCCTAGATGACTCAACCCACATTAGACCACACCGGTGTGCCACCGGTGACTCTTGGCCTACAATATTGACCTTTTTAACCTTGGACACCTTGCTCTTGGTTAGGTCACTCTTTTTACCCTTGGATGGCATTCCCTTGCCATCCTTGGACCTTCCTTCCTTATTAAGATTGTATGTTTTCCTAACATACTTCTTTCCATTGCCCTTGGAGGTCTTAGATCGGTACCTCAATCCCGATCTATCATAGTTGGGTTTGATGCTACCCAATACCATGTCTAAGCCCTTAGATCCAACCGTGAATCTTTCTAGGGCTTTTTCTAATGTATCAAGCATTGCCCTCAAGGCTTGATTTTCCCCCTCTAGACCTTTAACCTTGTAGTCCATATGCCCACTTTGGACATTCCTAGAACTACCCATTTTCTTAGGCATTTATTTCCCTCCCTTGGGTTTAATGCCTATAGCCTTGGATACATAGGTCTTAGATTTACCATGATGCATGTTTTTCTTAGGATATGTATCTACCTTGTTATCTTTATTCCTATCATGATATTTAAAACCATAGTTATGCACTAAAAGACACTTTTCATGAAATCTAGCATGCATGGATGAATGATTTGCATTATTTCTAACATTCATGGATGGGTAATTGGCATGATTCTTAGCATTCATGGGGGAACTTAAATATGAATGGCAATTTAATCTAGGGTTAGGAATTACCTCCCTTACCCTTGTAGTCCCTCCTTGATGTGGGCTTCTTCTCTTTTTTCTTTCTTCTTTTTCCCATCTCCTTAGGTGCTCCATTTTCTTTAGCTCTTTCTTCCTTGGGCACTTGGTGTGGTAGTGCCCTAGCTCACCACACGTGAAGCATCGAATCCTCTTCTTCTTCTCTTGGGTTTCTCCAATCCTACACTTTATGTTAGAGTTTAAAGAACTTGAAATAAGTGTAGATTTTATCTCCTTTTTACCTTTCGGGCACTTGTCCTTGTAGTGTCTCTTTTCATTACACCCAAAGCATATAATGTGGTCCTTTCTCTTGGCTTTGGTGGAGGTGGAGGTGGAGGTGGAGGTGGAGACTAGGTTGACTTCTTCTTCTTCAACCTCGGATGACGTGGAAGCTTCCTTTTGATCATGTGTAGATGAGGGTCTCTCCTCCGCCTCAATTCTTGAAATTGATGCCTCTTCTTCTTCTCTTGAGGAGGTTGATGATCTTTCACTTAATTCCTCCTCTTCACTTGAAGAAGTTGACACTTCCATTTCTTCTTCTTCTTCTTGACCCATTTGACTTTTCTCCTTGGGCTTTTGAGCTTGTGTAGGAGTTTCATGATATTCTTTCACTTTATTCCATAATTCATGTGCATCTTTATATTCACCTACACAACTTAACACATTAGTAGGCAAAATATTGATTAACACATCAATTACCTTCTTATTTGCTCTTGCTTGATCTTGTTGCTCTTGATTCCAACATCTAAGCCTAAGCCTCTTTCCATGCTTATCCTTTGGAATCTCTAAAGGCTCTTCAAGCGCAATTCTACATGTCCATTCCATTCCAAACCAAGACTCGATCCTTGCTCGCCAAAATTCGAAATCTTGATGATCGTAGAGCGGTGGAGTGTAGATGTCTTCCCCGAATTTTTCTTCCATGTTCTTCTCCTCTAGCATGTGCTCCCTCGACTGTTAGTCCGATCAAGAGCGGTCCTTCGCTCTGATACCAATTGTTAGATCGTTGCCGTCCGCTAGAGGGGGGTGAATAGCGATTTTTCGAACCCCTTCTTCCTACAAGATTGTTAGCGCAGCGGAAATACAAATAAAACAATAAATACAATGCTAACAAATCGTATTTAGTTGGTATCCACCCCGGCCAGGTGACTAATCCAACAATCCGTCGGTGGATCACTCCCCGGATAACCTTCGGCTATCACGTGTCGCTCCTTGTGGGTGGAGAAACCTCGTCACAACACATTGGACGCTTTGTGAACATAATAGACTACTAACACACTTTTCTCAAGTGAGTTTCGTCAAGAGACTCAGCTACCACGAAGTCCTCTTTAAATAGGACTCAGGGCTGATTTCTCGCTACCAGTCCCAGGGCAGTCGACTGGTGCCAGCCAAATTCGACCGTTGACACTCCCAACGTTCGAATTTGTCAGCTCACCAGCCACCTACCAGTCGACTGCCCCCAGGGCAGTTGACTGGTCCCTAGCTGAATCCCTTCCCGAGTACATTCACACAGCACTCGACCCTCATGACTCGACTGACTCCTCTTTCGCAGCCTCGACTGTTGCTTTCGCGCCCTCTTCATCTTCGGCCCTCGTCCCTCGGATGCACACGCAAGCCTCCAGCTTGCGTCCATGCCACCCTTCACGTACGCCTTAAAGTCCACGCCCATCAGCTCATCGTCACTGCACTCCATGGTCCCTCAGATGCGCACGCCAGCCTCCAGCTGGCCTCCATGCCATCCTTCACCATACTGAGGCCGTCCAGTCAGGTCCATATGCATAACCTGTATAACCTGCACACTCAACATACGCATATCAAATACAAGGGTAAACCTAACTTAAACCCTTTCCCCAAACATCAAAACCCATGGTCACTCCAGACCATCTTAGGGTCGATTGCTCCAACAAAAATGATGACCGAGCCGCACATCAGACGGATGGCGTTCAGAGCTAGTTGGGGCAAAGGAATACGGAAGTATGTGCAGACAGAAGAGATGAAGGGTGAATGGGGAAGCGGAGACCTGCCTGTAGGTGATCTCGGGACAGGGTGATAAAACCAGAGGGGGCGGAGTCAGGTAGGTCGGTAGATTTGGGCAGGCGGAGTCGGTGGTCGTAGGGAATCAAGAAGTCTGACTGGAGCTGATCCAGGTCATGGGCGGTGAGATCAGTCACCATGAGGGAGTACCAGGGTAAAGCGGGGGATGAGGAGGAAGAAGGGGAATCTATGTGAACTAGAAAGGCGAAGAAACTAACCCGGGAAGAAATGTCACCGGAGAAGGAAGTCGAAAGAGGAGGACTCGCCGAAACCCTAGCAGAACTTGAGGAGGCAACAAGACGATATCGAGATTGAACGCGATGGGGAAAACGGCGCAGCAAGGAGCTTACTTATAGGAATCGGAGAGTGACATCTGTCGTCCAATGGCGAGCGGAAAAGGGGCGGGCTCGAGCCGAGACCGTTCGATCGAGCTCGGTACGGCTCCCAAAATCTCAGATCACACGTGCGGGTCGAACATTCGCGAAGAGGAAAGGCATACTCCTCGTTACTCGGAAAACGAATGACTGATGAACGTGTGTCCCCGGTCATTAAGGCCACAATTAAAGAAGGGATACGCAGTGATTCTGCAACGGGAAGGTGAAGAGACATTGGATGAGATTGCCTGTTGTCCGGGTGAATCGCTAACTCCGGGTCGATTAAGGAAGTCAGCCGTGTGAGCCGTTCACTCGGGCACACCAGGCTCGGGCAAGAAGGACAGTCCAGTCAATCATACTCATCGCCTCCTTCGACTAGACTCGAGGGGGACGCTTATGATCCCAGGCCAGCTTATGTGTGGCTTGGCTCGACAGCCTGGCGCCTCGTCAGCAGGAACTAGATTCACGGGCTTTAGAAGCCCATGAGATATAAGGCTTGTATTGGTTACTCGGCCTAGTTCCCTCAAGAACAGGATGGATAGGCCCAGGTAAAAGGTAAACGTCTCGATTAAGGGGATCGGAAGTCCCCGAAAGGCCCCCGGGTCCAACAAAGGCCGGATTGGGGAGGCTCGAGTCCCAGGAGGCTCACTTCACAACATCATCAAATCTTAGTTCTCTCGAGTCGGAGGAGCCTTAAACTCAGAGCATCCTCAAGACATGCGCAACTACACGCTTACACATCACTCGGCTCGGGGTCCCTAATCAGGCGCGTGGCGGTCCACGTTCCTCAGAATCGACCCGACCGAGCATCCAGACTATCGCGGGCCCGCTCCCGTGCCCCTCTCAACAGTTTGGCTTCCAGCCGACGCGTGGTGGCCCACGCTCCTGGGGTAAGCCCGAACCAAATGAGGCTTTACTTGACACATCATTCAATCGCACCAATACTCCAGGCCCTCAGTCGGCCCCCTCACCTTATGCCCTCAGTCGGCACCAACACTCTAGGTCCTCGATCGGCCTCATCATCTTGTGCCCCTAATCGACATTTGGCGTGACTCACCAGAACAACCACCCCCTGACACGGGACTAGCAGAAGGAATATGGGGTCGACGCAGGTAAGGCATCATCCCGGCATTAATCGCAAGCATCTCGCTAACGCCACGATCTTCCTGCCACATCCTGAGCCTCGTACCCCGACCACATACCTCCGTGTCAGGTCGAGCGGCGCCCAACGACGCTAACCATTAAGTTGACAGTGCTCTTTTCCTTATTCCAGTGTGCGACACCTTACCCTACCATCTCTAGGTACACATTGCCCTGTTCTCGCTATGAGACAAAAGGTGGCAGGCTAGGCAGCAACTGTCAACTTCCCCGACTATATAAGTCTCTCCGCTCTGACGCCCGCAGGTACGCGCAATAGTGATTTTGCTACTGTTGCATTGCCTTCTGCTTTCTACTCTCGAGGACTGACTTGGCCGTCGGAGTGACTGGCCGGGGACTTTCCCCGGCGGGTTCTAACACTCCTTATCTTGCAAGTTAGGAGCGAGCTTCTCGGCCAGCCCAACAGTTCATGCTCTCCGGAGGTCCATCTCACTCTTGGAACGTCCATCTCATTTCACGACAGGATCATTTATCATAGGATAATTAATTCCGTTAAACGTCTGAGTGTATTTTCTTTTCTTTAATTACACTATCATAGTGGTTGATAAAAATAATAAAATGAAAAATAAATGAGTTTCGAACATTTGGAAAATTAATTAAGTACATGTTTTGTCATGCGTATATATTTAGTCTTCAAGCATTAGGTCACCCACAATGATGCATTAATCGAGCTTTATAATACTCGATTAATATATCATGCACGTTAAATCTATTATGACGAGCGTGTTAAAACGTCGACACGATGAACACATTCGGATTTTTGAATATGGTCATCGCGTTGTGACCTAGCATCCCTAATCCCCAATCGATTGGGGTAGGGGAGCTCCTCAATTGATTATTATTTAAATTTATAATAATAATTTAAATTACAAATAATAATAAATATATTTAAAATATTATTATTATTTATTTTAAATAATAATTATTTAAATTGATAAATAAAATTAAAAATAAAAAATATGTATGTGAGAAAATATATATGTGAGATAATGTATATGTGGTATGTGAACTTTATAAATAATGAAAGGTTGAATGTAAAATAAATGTAAAAGAATAAAGATGTTAATATTAATATATATATAATATGTCAATTTTATATTTTTTGGATGAGATAATAAATATTATAATGTGAAAGGTTGAAAGATGTTAAACGGTTCCTTGTGCATAGGTTTATTGTGTTGGAGAATTGAAGTGGTGTGTTTCGCCCTACGGCTGGCTGCCGATCCGGTCGAAGATCCAGTGTCTGTCTGTGTCTTCTTAAGGAGAGAGAGAAGAGAAGTGAAGAGAAGTGAAAGAGACAGTTCGGATCCTCTGTCCCCATTTCTCTCTGTCCCTCTGTCCCGAGCGCAAAACGATAAGGAAAAACGCGTGCCGCTCACGTGACGCTACCGACTCGCGATCAAAACGAACCCATTCCGCTCGCGCACAAGAAACGCTCGTGCCCTAAATCTCCTGCAGCTCGTGTGCTCCTCGCCAACAAAGTCCCGCTGCCTAGTCTCCTTCTCGCCGATTGCGTCCCGCTCTCCGGCGAGTTCGCCAACTCTGTCCTGCTCTCCGGCGAGTCTCCTCGCCCGACCCCAGTCCCGCTGCCCAGTCTCCTGCTCGCCGCTGCCAAGTCTCCTTCTCGCCGACTGCGTCCCGCTCTCCGGCGAGTTCGCCGACTCTGTCCTGCTCTCCGGCGAGTCTCCTCGCCCGACCCCAGTCCCGCTGCCCAGTCTCCTGCTCGGCGACGCCCAGCCTACTTGTTCCAGATGTTTAGGAAGAGGATTTGACAACAGTACATCCTGAGAAGGAAGAAACAGAAGAGAAATCTGAAGTTCCAGATGGACCTGATACATCATCTTTTACTGCATGCTTAATCCCTTTCTTGTCATCTTCAAAGTCAAGTAATCATCCTACTGGAGATCAAAATGAGACGGTTTCAATAACTGCATCAATTGAAAGTAGTAGAAGGATATCTTTGTTTACTAGAGGCGGGAGAACACTTGGAAAAGCTATCAACAAGGTTGCCAAAATGATTGGATTGAAATGGAGTTCAGAAACCAAAGTTGAACATAGATCAGTTTCTGTCGCAAAGGATGATGATACATATTTTAATCTGCCAGACATGTCTGAACAATCAATGCTTCTGTCGGATAATATTCGTGCTGCCCTCTACTTCTCATTGCCAGCATTAGTTAAAGGGACAAATTGGGTGCTGCTATACAGGTGCTTCTATGCATTTGTGAGATTATTATAGAAGGGAAAGAAATGTTGCATTTCATTTGTTCATCTTTTTTGTTTTGTAAATGCAGCACATGGAGACATGGGATTTCTTTATCGACTCTTTATAGAAGGAGTGTACTTTGTCCTGGCTATTCTCTCTTGGTAGACTAATTATATTGTTTGGGTATTCATGCTATTTATGGTTAGGATAGTTTATATTTTCTTCTCTAATCGTCATCATTGACTTAAATCATGATTATCTCAATTATTTGGAGTTGTCTTATTTCTACTGAGTTCGATGCTAAGTTACTAAGATTCAAGGATAAATGTTGATATGTGTTTGTCTTTCTAGCCTTTTCTTGTGAGGAGAAAGGAAGGCATACATCGAAACCAAGTGTTGAAGGAAGGCTTGATTAGATCTCAAGACTTCGTTTAATATCGCCAAGGCTCTTACAGAATATTCTAGTACTTGATTGTAGAGGTTAAAATCAAGGCGTAATCTCCATTGTTCTAAACAAAATAATCTAAGAAATTATAGATGACATATCTCTGATGGAATATCAATCTTCTAATCACAGTGAAGTTTACAGCACTTTCCTCTTTTCAGGTTGTTGGGGATAGAAGAGGTGCTGTTTTTGGGGAACTAGTTGAAGCACCATTGCAATCGACCAATCAAAGAAAGTATCAGGTCTACAAGTTGAAGGCTTCTCCCCTCCATTCGACATGTTCTCATTTCGTCGGCTTGAACTAATTCTGCGTCCGCATTGTTTCAGGGAACAAGTAGCAGCTTTGTTTTCACTGATCTATCTGGAACTCCTGTGATATTCCGAGCTACAGGTACTTGAGCTACTCTTCGATGCGAACATTCTGCGTGTACTTATTCTGCCCACCGAAATTCTGCAGGTAGGAATCGCTATTTCACACTTTGTTCGTCTGATTCCTTGGCACTGGGTGGCGGTGGCCACTTCGCACTATACTTGGATGGAGATCTGTAAACTCCTCTCTTTAGCTGATTCTATCTCAATATCATGTGCCGTTTTTAAGTATCCGTACTAATGTTTTTCGACTCATTTTTAAAGGTTGAACGCTTCAGATACTTTCGGCAATTCCTGTCTCGCCCACACCGAAGAGTTTGAAGTAAAGGAGATCGAGGTATCTGATGATTCGTCTCATCTTAGATTGAACTGAATTGTTGTCGAATGTGATTCCAAATGAAACATTTCCTCAATTCATTTCTGCAGTTATGGGGTTTTGTCTATGCTTCCCACTACGTCGAAATGATGGAACTGTGTCGAACCGAAAAGCCAGGAGTTTTCAGATGGTGAACTGATTTGTTTTGTGCTAAAAAATCGACTGTTTTGTTTCGTTGTTAATTTACAGCAACTGAGTTATAATTGCAAACATGACCCAAAAATCAGATGAATGGTTTTTTAATGCAAGTTCAAAACAAGGTTAGCTATGATTATTTACTACTACAGTAAGGTAACTCTACTTAGTGGGAGAGTAGTGTTCGTTCATCACTGTCGTCGGTTTCGATATCTTCATCCTCATAAACAATATCAATCACACTTCTCTGGTTCTCATTCACCTCCATTTCAGAGAGCTGAACCTCAGAAAATTCTTTGAACATTTCATGAGCATTATCCAACTGTCGTCATAGGAATCGCTATCGATGCGTAGAGTGCCTTGGCTAGAGATGCAGCATTTGCTCTGTCTCCCTCAATACTACTGTTGCTGTTTAGTCCATGGGGCACGGGCCGGTAGCCGTACACACGCTCAGCCAAAATGCCGACGGTGGGAGGGGCGAACGATGAAACAACAGACTCTAAAGATCGATCGGGTGCGTATATACTCGTTCTTGATTTCTCAGGTACTATCTCTACAAATATAGGGCTGCATGGAAAAAAGGAAATTCGTGCTAGATTCACCATTTATCGACAACATAAAGCATCATAGATTCATAGAATCAGCTAGTAAACATACTTGTTTGTCGCCGGAGCATTCCAAGAGATGCTTAAACCCATGATGAACATGACGAGGCCGTGCACCACTCCCGTAGATGGATCATACGGCAAGACCAGCATCAACAAGGCTGCGAGTGGAATTGCAGAGGCAGACACGGACTGGGGCTGGGCGTCGCCGAGCAGGAGACTGGGAAGTGGGACTGGGGTCGGGCGAGGAGCCTCGCCGGAGAGGAGGAGCTGCTACGTCGGCGAACACGGAGCCAGTCGGCAAGAAGGAGACTGGGCAGCGGCGAGCAGGAGACTGGGCAGCGGGACTGGGGTCGGGCGAGGAGACTCGCCGGAGAGCAAGACAGAGTTGGCGAACTCGCCGGAGAGCGGGACGCAGTCGGCGAGAAGGAGACTGGGCAGCGGGACTTTGTTGGCGAGGAGCACACGAGCTGCAGGAGATTTAGGGCACGAGCGTTTCTTGTGCGCGAGCGGAAAGGGTTCGTTTTGATCGCGAGTCGGTAGCGTCACGTGAGCGGCACGCGTTTTTCCTTGTCGTTTTGCGCTCGGGACAGAGGGACAGAGAGAAATGGAGACAGAGGATCCGAACTGGCTTTTGCGAGTCCGGATCCTGTGTGCCAAGTACAGCCCTGTGCCCGTGTGTCAACTCGCCGGCGAGCACCGGCGAGTCGTCCGATCGACGATCGGACACCACTAATAATTTTTGATCGTCGTTCCGAATAAAATGATATCCTCGGAGAACGGTGAACCCGTCAAAATCGTCGCATCAAACGTCTCGTCGGATTCGACGGTGAATACGATAACATCACAATTGTGACGATTTTGACGAGTTCACCGTTCTCCAAGGATATTATTTTATTCGGAACGACGATCAAAAATTATTGATGGTATCCGATCATCGATCGGACGATTCGCCGACGCTCGCCGGCGAGTTGGCACACGGGCACAGGACTGTGCTGGGCACAGAGGATCCGGACTGCGCAAAAGCTGGCCCAGTGCATTGAATGATCACATCACTGCCACCAGAAATATTTGAACTGAAACGCCACCCACTCATTGGCTACTTCGACACCATCATCGACATCAGTTGGCAACGACCATCGAAATACGTCATCTATCAAAATCCTATATTAATGAAAAAATAAAATGTATATATATATATATAAATTATTACAATTTAAATTTAAAATGAATAACATATAATTATAAAGATATATATACCCTTCAAGAATCTAATAAATTGTATAGACCATATATCATATGAGGAGATCCTTGAACGATGTTGAAGGAAGACTCGAAGTAGTAGGGGCGGATCTAGGATTTTATATTGGGGGGGCCGCATACTCCAAGAAAAAGCATAATTAGCGATCAAAATTATTGTTCATAATTTTTGGGATCGCTAAGGCATTCAACAAATATGATGCAACAACAATAATTATAATGCAATAAAAAATATAATGGTAACCAAAAGCATCATAGGCAGTATTGTGATCAAACATGGTTCAAAAACATAAAGTTAATGTGCATGTAATTAAGTATCAAATACAATTCTCTAACTAAAAGGAATTCGACGTTCTTTTAAATTTTCGAAGTCTTCAATGATGGCTTCTATGCTCACATTTCTAGCAATTTCTCTCTCAATATATACCATTAACGCGTCTGAGAGAAAAGCATCTTCCATTTTGCTCCAAAGCCTTGTTTTCACAATATTCATTGCAGAAAATGATCGTTCTGAAGTAGCAGTGGAAACTGGAAGAGTAAGCACAAGTACGATCACTCTAAAAATGAGGTTGTATGTAACAGATTTGTTAGTCTTTACTAACCATTGACATAATTCTGAAATGGTTGAAAGATTTTTATAGTCAGGCCCTTTGACTACATTATACTCGTAATGCTTCAATTGCATCTCCAATTGCTCTTTTTCATCTCTTGTAAAATCTTGAGCATAAAACTTTTCAACTAAGTTACATATATCCATAACTCTGAAAGACTCCGCAGCATTTTGAGGATTTAAGGCATTACTAAGAATGAGCAATTCCATAGCATCAGCACTAAAGCGACCATTAATTTCTTGCAACTGTGAATCTATTGAAGCATAAAAGAGGTCTATCTGATAATGATGCTCAATTGTGAAATTGTCTTGACGAGCACGGGCTCGACCTCGTCTGTTAATATACTGAGCATTAAAATCAAGAATGTCAATATTTCGAAGTTCACAAAAAGATTTCACTTTTATAAGCAAATCATCCCACTTGTTATCTCTCATCTGTTGAAGTAAATGTTTAGTAGATAATACAAGCTTCATTGCATTTATAATATCCTGAGACTTACTTTGTAAACTCTGGCAAAGGATATCTGTGATCCCCATAATCTCTTTCATAAGATGCAAGATGAATACAAAATCAAAGGAAGTCATTTCATCATAAACTGATGTTGCATCTGCTCGTTGAGAAGGAAGTCCATCATCCATAACCTTGAGTAATACCGTACACGATGCACTAAACATCTTAATTAAGCCTTTCAATGATCTCAAATGAGAACTCCAGCGTGTATCAGCAGCTCGTTGTAAAGTACCTATCTGATTAAGTCCACGCCCTGTCTCGAGTTCATTAATAGCAATCAAATGTGCAATATCATCCGCATGAGCATTCTTCAATTCATCATTACGCTTACATGAAGAACCAACAATATTAACTATAAAAGTTAATCTATCAAAAAATTGATGAATAGGTATCACATTTTTTTATGCTGCTACTAAAGCCAATTGTAATCGATGAGCAAAACAATGAACATAATAAGCGCTTTCACAATCTTTTATAATCAAAGCTTGCAATCCATTAAACTCGCCCCTCATGTTACTAGCACCATCATAACCTTGACCTCTAATATTTTGAACATCCAAATTGTAGTGAGCCAAAGCAGAATATATAGCATTCTTTAAAGTCAAAGCTGTAGTATCAGATACATGAATAAGCCCAAAAAAACGTTCTTGAATGAATCCAAGAGTATCAACAAACCTCAATACTATAGACATTTGCTCTCTTTTTGACTCATCTCGGACTTCATCAACAATTATGCAATACTTAGCAACTCCAATTTCTTCACGAATTGCATTTTTCACTCTCACCGAAAGCACATGAAGTATTTGTTTTTGAATATCGTGACTTGTATACTTGACATTTTTTGGAGCTTTAGCAATTGCCTTTGAAAGTTCATCATTGTACATGGTCAGCACATCCAAAAATTCAAGAAAATTGCCACGATTAGATGAACTAGATTTCTCATCATGTCCTCTAAACGAAATTCCTTGAAGTGCAAGCAACAACACCACATGTATGTGAGCCTTTAATCGAAGACGATTAGCTGCAACTTGTTCATCATTAAAATTGTCAAATCGCCTTGATATATGTTGTGTTTGGTTCATCAAATCCTCACATGCCTTTTTAGCATTACGATGGGGCGAAGATACATTATCTTTTCCTATATGACCTAGGAAAGTACAATCTTTTCCATTTCGAACTTTCTTCCACTTATCAAATCCATCAACAGTAAATGTAGTTTGATTTAAGCATCCTGATGGCTTACTGAAGATAAAACATGGAAAGCAATATGCTTTATCTTTAGATGGTGAATACTCTAACCAAGGAAATTGATCATACCAAGTAGGCTGAAATCTTCGAGGATGCTTAATATTTTTATTTAATAGATATTGTTGAAGAATTGGCTGATATGCTTTCAAATTCAAATAAGCACGACGAATTTCCTCTTGTTGGTTAGGATGATATTCCCAAATTTGTCGACGCAATCCTGGATCACGCTCTAAAGAATTGAGATCAACCTCTTCAGTTTCTATATTTTTAAATCTTTTAGGAGGAATTTCAGATGGAAGATCATTGTCATTTGAGCTTGTCGAAGGAGTTACAGCAGTAGCTGAATCAAATTCATTTGCTCTCTTCTTTTGAAAAAATCTATCGATCGTAATAGATTTTCTCATTGGAATTATATGAAACCTTTAACAAGGGAAAACTTGAATCATTTCAAATAAGTAAATAATATTTAATAAAACAATATTAAACCAAACATTAAGTCACTTATAAAAGATTGAAAGGATTAACAAACTTATACAGTTGCAAAATTGATGTAAATTTTATACAAATTTTATTTAGTCTCACATCTGTTATTGAACATTTACAAGAAAAATATGCATGCATCTAACTTAGCTCAAGAATTCATGGCAATTCATCTTGTTATACATATAAGGGAAGCAAATTTCTAAAGAAGCACGGATAAAAAGACAAAAAAATATTTCTAAAGATTTTCCAAATAATTCCTAAAAAAGAAAATTTCTAAAGTATCAGTTTTTTCAAATAGGATATATTATTGTTTCACCTAGACCCATCAGGAATTTATAATATCGTTTCACTGATAAAGAAAAGAACTTTCTTCTATTTTAACTAAATTATCAATTTTTTCAAATAGGATATATTATAATTTTCTGTTTAGATTTTTTATATATATTTAAGTTGGAACTTTTATTTTAAAATTAGTTAAGACCAAGTAGTAAAATTTATATTAGTAAATCAAATTCTTTTGATAGTTAGTTATTTGTTTACTCAGTAATTTGGAGATAGATTAGTTCTTGTACATATTGAGACTTTTAAAAAAGGCACAAACCTCTCTGAATATTTGATCTCATAATCGATAAAGTTGAAATTACTTTTATCTCTTTTACGTTTTTATCGAATTCTTATTTCTAAATGGGGCTTGCTTAAAATGTGATTTACAGGATCGGCTCGAGTGGAGCTGCCATGAGTAATCACATGCAAAACGGGGAACTCGACAAAACGAAGGTTCTACCTTACAATGACAGTTTTCACCAAGTTCATAACTATGTTGATTGGATCTCTTTACAAAGCTCTTATTTGAAACAGGGAAAATTTACTGCGTTGTTTAATAACAGTGTGTTGTGTGCCGTCAATCTAGAGAATGACTCTCTAACCCTAATGAACCCTAGATGCCTAGATTCCAAAGGACAAAGGGAGAAAATTTTGCTAAGATAAGGCATAAGAAGAAGAGAAATTGTACCTTTCTCTCGAATCAGAGTTGAGAAATTCGTAGTTTTGCACAAGAGCTCCACACCGACCACCGGAGTTGCGAACTGCGAAGGAGTAATCCCAGCGCCGTCGCCCGTCGCCGACTTCCGCAATCCTTCCCAGCGCCGTCGCCCGTCACCGACTTCCACAGTCGCGTTGCCCAAATTGTTTAGGTTTTGTCTTTCTTAAATAATTAATTTATTATTTATAAATAATAATATTAATAATATTAATAAAATTTACACGTGGGCTGGGGGGGCCATGCCCCCCCCCCCAGCCCACGTATAAATCCGCCCCTGCGAAGTAGGTCAAGTATAATTGGATGTTTACATAGAGACTCGGAGTAAATCAAAAGTGATCGAATATGAATGCTCGCGGAAAAACCCGAAGGCCCAAAGTAGATCAAGAGTGATTGGATGCAGATACTCGCGAGGAAGTCCGGAGGTTTTAAACAGGTTAGATGCTCGCGAGGAGGCCCAAAGGCCTGAAGTAGGTAAAAGGATGACAATATGCTCAAGGGGAGGCTCGAAATAGATCGGATATTCCCGAAAAGACTCAAAGATCCAGAATATGTCAAAGAGTAACCGGATGCTCGCGGAGAGGCTCAAAGCAAGTCAAGAATTACAGGATTCTTACGAAGAGGCTCGGACTAATGGTGGTCCTTTGTTTAAGAGGAGAATTATTAGGGATTCATCAAAATCTCATATTAATTAGAAATAGAAAAGATCATGAATTTAAAAATGATGAAGAGTATTTTCATTTACATAAAACTTTTTGGATAAAGGCCAAGAGAAAAACTATAAGGTCTTAGATCTAAAATGAATATGACTATGTTATTGTAGAGATATGTATATCCATTGAGGTTGAACAATAGTAGTCTAAAAAAAATTAATAAGAAGTCGCATTTAAAATAGAGTAATTCAAAAAAAAATACTTATTTAATTTTCAGATTTTAAAAAAAATATGTTTATGTTTTTAATTTATCCTTTATATTGATATTGAATGTTGAAAACAACATCATTAATGTATTGCCGTACTATATTTCAAAAATAAAAAATTAAAATTAATATCATTTTAATATTGAATTTAAATTTTATACAGCATTACAATACTCATTTTTTAAATACAGTATTGTAGTGATTTTTTTAAATTCAATACTAGTGATTGATAAAATAAAAAATATATAACTTAAAAAGTTTAACATGTACATATATCTTTTGAAAATTCTACAATTTTAAATACGTCATTTTAAACAATCAATTATTGTTGATAAAAGAAATCTTAAAATTTCTAATAATTGTTGTTAAAAAAAATTCCTAAAAATTGGGGTGACCCCATTAGATGCTTACCCAATTACGACTTATCTTAGATAAAAAAAAGCGAAACGCTTGTTCTCAGCGCCCCTGCCAGTCCGCCCCAGGACCAACACGGAGGAGGTAAATCACGGTTATCACTAGTGTGGTGAGGCGCCTGGGGTCGAGAGAATTAATGCCAGCAAATCAGGGTTTTATCCCCGTGCGCAACTGGCGACCCTCGAACCTGAGACCTCCATGTAAATAGTCAGGCGCCTTACCATCCGATCCAGCCCGTGAGGGCAATTACGACTTATCTTAGGGCATATATTGTAAGTAGCTACGTACGTATGATAGAATGTGTACCTGATTATGTGCTGTCTAATATTTTTTTTTTATTTATAAGATGTATCCAGGTTTACATTCGACTAATCTACTTGGCTGATCAATCCTACCCCATAGCTTTTAACGAAAGTCTCCACCAATCATGTGCTGTCTAATATGTTAGTACTGGTAGGAGGCAAAGTCACTTTTAACAGAATCATGCTTAAAAATGATCGTTAAGGGAGGTGTTCAGGTTGTAAAACACAAGTTATCGAAGGAGATTTATCTGACATGAAACAATTTTATCATCTGAATGTCAACTTGATTATATTGTAGAGATTTTAAAGAATAATAAATGAGATAACAAATAAATCTGAGCAATCGGCTCAATCTCATAAAAATATTTCATCAACCGTCAAGATAAATCGAGAAACGTTAATTATACCATAGAGATTAGATTTTCCTGACGTGGGAGTTAGATCATCAAGTGGATTAGATTTGCTAAGTCGGCGGGTGATCAATCATTATCAATATTAGGAATCAAAAGTGGTAGGCAGGACCACGACAGCAAGTCTACATTTAATTTGAATTTTGTTGCTAGATCTATTATCGCACGTTGCATCATATATATCATCATCTTCATCTGACCACATGTAATCTAACACCTGCAACATTAAAATCGAAGTCCTGGATTTAATTCAATTGGTTATCACATAGTAAAATTATAGAATGGAATGGGATCAATTTTTTTGAAGAAAATATCCTCTACTGATCTGTTTAATTTTCTAATTTATTCTTTTATAAATGACTATGAGATCAATTATATGTATATGTATGTATCCTTTGCAGAATGCAACATTAAAATTGAAGCAATGATTTCTCTATCTCTTGGTTGAAATTGTCTATCAGTTATTAATCAGTCTTAACAACACTAATACATGGTGGCAAAAGAGATTGTACTATTGGGTCACCATGGCGGGACCTCCCATGAGGGCAATAAGGGAACTGCATCGGGCCAGTTCAGGAAGAGGCTCTCTTTTTTTTATTTTAATTATACACAAAAGAAAAAGAAAGATACGGACCCTAAACGGGTAAACAGCCACTAAACGCTATTCCTATGCATCGAGCACGATGATTTCTTCTTTGCCTCGATTTCTTCTCCGATGATTTTTCTACCAAGGCACGGATCCATCGAACAAGAGGTAATCTTAATCTTCTTCTCGACTTTCTTTTTCGTCTTGTAACATGCAACAAGCCAACACCAATTGCACCCTAATCGTACAACAGTGTTATGACAGTCATTATCTAATCACGTTGATTCTCATGGTGGCTGTCGCTTGTGACGTGGGCTCGCGTGTCATAATCGCGCGACATGGTGGCTGTCGCACGCGATGTTGGCTACTCGTGCGAATTGTGGCCTAATCAGGTAATGGTTGCCGCTTACCACCTTGCTATTGCCCCCGCCACTACAGGTCTCAACCTCGGGACACGGTGCCGTAATAAAAGAGTCATTTTTTATTATTATTTGTTTTAGGTCCGTCAAATACAGATACAGCTATGAGGGTCTCTCTGGCTCCAAGTTCAAATGATAGAATTCAACTCATGTGAGAATTTGATATAAGGTTGAATGTAATCCCACTAGCATTTTTTTATGCATTTCAAATGTTGCATTCCATGAGAAGTTTTAAAAAAGAAAATCAAATTTTTCTAAGATTTCTTTCTAAAACATTTTTTTCTCAAGTTGAAGGAGGCAAATTGAGCTCAAACAAGATAGAATTGAATCTTCGTCAACCTCATTCTCGTCAAGATTAATTCTATAGGTATTTGAAAAAAACGTCTGACCTGAAATGAAAATGTATGGTCCTAATATGCATCCTAAAAAACGAAAAACGAGGATATAATACCTCATCCTGATATTGAAAGAAATCAGAATTAATATTGAGAGACATCTTGAAATCAAATGACATAAGACCTCAAATCTAAAAAGATATGTGAGCGCTTCCCGATTTATCCTAGCGGTCGGTGAAAAATTTCTGTGAGATCGAATCGGTCGTCCGAAATTGAAAAAATTTCGTTAATCATTTTCAAATCTAAAAAGGGTGCGAAAGGTGGATACTGATAGCAGCACGGATCAATCCTCAACTGGGATATGTGTAAGCACTTAATTTAAAGGAAAATACTATGTTGAAGGCAATGGTGGAGCCTGCCCAAGTGATTTACTTGGGCTGATTTCAAGCTATGGGTCACAAGCATTGACACTTATGTCGTCACCCCTGGCTAGCCACTGACGTCGTCACACGAGCTAGCCTCCTCTTTCCCTCACTTTTTTTCCTTTCTTCCATCCTAGATCTCTTCTCACTGTCATTGGGCCACAGGGCTATAGCCCAGGTATCCATTAACTTGGCTCTGTCATTAGTTGAGGGATTCATAATTCGAGTACTAGTTCGGGGCCAGCACAACCCTACAGTGATGGATGGACTGTGAAGGTCAGCCACCGACCGCAAACACTTTCAGATTAATTTGATAGGCGGACTAAGGGGAAGGTCATTAATTTTCAAGACTAGTCGGATTTATAAGGGTTTGGACATCTGGATTATCAAAATAAAAAATATAAAAAAGTTCAAGGGTCATAAGCGACATTCTAAAAGATTAAGGCCTTAGATTTGTAATAACAGCCATGGAACCTAAGAGACACCGAACTTCTGATCCAAAATGGCAAATGGTACAAAGAGATACTCCAAAATGGCCACACGAAAATTTCCCATTAACCGTCAAGATAATTTGAAAAGCACTCGTAATGGACGATCTAGAAGTCCAGCATCCCAAGATTATCGCTTATAAACCAAGGCCAGACTGAGCTATGATTGACCGATGATATCGGAAAATTATAATCACCAGAAAAACAGCATTAATAAAATGCTGATGTAAGATAGAATAATAATTATCTTAAAAGAAAATAAAAAAGAAGACAAGAAGATAAATCATCAAAAACAAAAAAGAAAATTACTATTTTCAAGATTTCACCAAAAATAAAAATTTTATTAAGAATAAAAAATCAATTCTCATACAGTTAAGTATATATTTATATATACTCTAAATCCTAAAAAAAAAAATAAAATCTCAATTCATGAACCTCAATTCTTATCTTATAAAAAAATTCTTAATGAAAAAAATAACTTGACATAAATAAAAATTAATAAAATAAGATACTAATATAAACAAACCGAAACTTATATATACTAGAAATATCAAAATACCCTATTAAAAATGAAAATTATTACAAAATAATAATAAAATATTTTGAAGCACAGATGAGAGTCTAAACAGTGAAATTTAAATACAAAATTTGACGATTAGGAGTAGATCTTTAAATTCTACACACGTGGTCATCAACAAAACCTAATTTCAAGTCCCAAGTCAAAAATTATATCGTTTTTAACGTTCAAAGGGTCATGAATTGGTCTGCATCTCAGATGTCTCTCAAAAATCCTTTTTAATAGATATAGTCCAAAGAAGATCTGTATCCGACTTGACAGTAACCGTGTCTTCGTGCACAATGTTTGAAGTGCTTATCAAACCGCCAAAGCTCATTCCTGTGTCAGCTGCAAACAAACCATGACCAAGCCAAGTTTCCATTAGAATTTAGTCAGATGCCAATCCGTGCCGTGGACTTTTTGGTCATAAGAAATGAAATAAAAGATTAAAAGGTTAATGATCAGATAGTAACTCAAATCCCATTGCAGACCAGTGGTAGTGGTGCTGACTGATGGTGCACCGATAGGAACCAATCCACAATGTGGGCCTTCGACTGATGACTGGATGTGGATCTCGTGGCAATGTGTCTTTGGAAGAAGTTGGATCAAACAATCATCTGAAAGAAGAATGATTCGTGTGTTTGAGAACTTGTACAATACATTGATGTTTCCAGCTTCATGATCAAATCTTCCGCCGAGAGCTCCAGCAATTAAAATGCAAAACTGTGAAGAGTATGTGGCTTCAGTTATAACAAGTTGATTCTAAGAATAGATTGGGTTACTAAGATATTGAAAATTTGCACAAACTATTAGCATTGACTTTAAACAAGTACAAATTTGCTCAGTCTCACTAGACAAACTACATACATTCATGGACTTGTTCACAAGTAGACAGCTTTCGTAATGTTAGTATGCATCTCCATTTGTACGAAGAGAAAATCAAGCACAAAATACAGGATACGCATCACAGTAGCTAGATTGTTTATTTATTTTGGACAGGCAAAAAAAAATAGTTGAGGTCTTCTAGCTTTTGATCTCATGAAAAATTTGATCAGGAATTAAATTTGAATATTTATGACAGTTTATTCAAGGAATGGAGAACAGCTATTAATACAGTTTCAGACTCGTTATCACCAACATATGATATCATTCATTTTTTAACAAACACATGATTTACATGGAACATGATCCAGTGCAGTAAACAACCAAGCCCGAGGGATGAGTATATGAATGTGTTTAGAAGGGTATAGTGACGCAAGTAAACTCATGTTTAGTAGGATATGGTGGGCCGAGGAGCTAGCGAATAGAATGGTTCTATTCAGGTTCGGGTTGAGTCGACTGGGCAGTACAGAGCCATTGCTACACGATAACAATCGGATTGCAAGAACTAGACAACCATTGGTATAACAGTCAACTGCTGGTAGCAGACGAGAAACGATGTTGGAGGATTGAAGGTTATAAAAGAGGAGCTCGATGGAGTCTTCAAAGTTGGCGAAAATAAGGCTAGTTAGGTCTTGTTAGAACTTCTCCTAAATGCTCTAAGCTTTCATTGTAATCCTTGTGTCTCTAAGCTTGTAAGAGGTTTTTTCACCTTCCAGTAGTTGATCAAGAAGAAAGTAAGTAGTTTTCCAAGAGGGAACCGTCAGCTAGATCATATGTCATGGAGTAGGGGCCTATGGTTGCATAACCATTTTCTATTGTGAAATGTGATTCTTATTTATGTGTTATCCACTTTACTAATTGTGCTTGTAACCTTGCAATGAATAGCAAGAGTAGATAGAATCGCATTTGTAGGTAACAATCACCATTCATGGCTCAATTTTAATGTAAGAAGTGGTATCAGGGCGAGACTGACTTCGAAAGGACTAACCACCGACCAAGCAAATAAAGATGGCCAAGATAGAGTGCAATCCTCTACTATGTTATGAAGCCTTTGTATTTTGGAAGAGATGGATGGAAGTTTGGGTCTGAATGGATTTCAATATGGTGTACACATCGAAAGAGGGGTATACATGGCCTTTGGATAAAATCAGAAAGAGAATTCGAAGAAAGGATTGACCGGATGACGCCGGACAGAATAACGATTATTGTATGGCTTAAGTTAGAGAGGAATTGCAGAGAAAAGCAAACGAGAAATCGACAAACGAAGAGAAACCGTCATTTCCTAGTTTTACCAAAAAAAATGTTTTATTCAATAACAAAGATCATCCCTAACATCAACTAAATAAACGCTCATAAAGACCTAAAACCCTAACTTGTAAATGATGAAAATTACCATAAATACCAAAAATACCCTAAAATTACCAAAAAAAATGAAAAATATCAAAAATAGTAATAAAAAATATTTGGACCCTCCTGTATCAGTTTGAAAAGAACTCGTTCTTGAATTAAAATAGTATCAAGTGATAGACTAGAAGGAAAATCCTCTTGCATCAACTCGGCAAGATCTACTAGCAATTTTTCGAACTTCTTTGGGCTAGATAGCAATGAACATAAGTGTTTGACGACGATGGGGTACTTCTTTCACCATTTTTCAAATTTATGGCTCAAAACTCATATCCAACATTCTATCAGCCTCATCAAGAACTAAATATGAAACATGACGAAGACTCACTCTTTTCATCTCCAAAATGTCATTTAATCTTCTTGGAGTTGCAATAATAATGCCCGCTCCTTTGATCAAGATCCCTCAACTAGGGCCCTTTAGGTGCTCCTCCATACAAACACGTGCTTAAAATTCTTGATGATCTGCCAAACTTTAAAGCTTCTTCTTGTACCTGTGTTGCCAATTCCGTTGTCGGTGCCAGTATTAACATTGCAGGACCTAGTTTACAGTTGTTTCAAAGGCGCTTGAGGTGCATGAACCCAAGAAAAAGATAACCTAATGTTTTTCCAGATCTTGTTTTTGCAATGGCCACTATATCACAACTCTATAATGCAATTGGCCATGACTAGGCCTGAATTGGAGTTGGAGCAAAAACACCAACATGGTATACCTCTTCCAAAATCTCATGTGGGAAACCTGTAGATTCAAATGTCATAAATGGTGCAAGCACATCTTCTCCCGTCACAATTATTTCATTTTGACGACGATAAGCTTCTACAAGCGTGGAAGAAGCCCTTCCGACATTGACAGAGATCTTCGTTTCTCTTTTTTCCTTTGTGCTATGTCCGTTCCTACTTCTTCCATTTCCATCCTAGTGGTATCACCATTGTAACAATGATGTCGATCATCTGGAGTTGACAGCTTCAATCAGATTGGACCGTGGACGAGCTGACGGTGATCACAGAAGCGGATTTGGGAGGAAGGAGCGGAGGGGGTGAGGGCAAGAATGGAGGAGGCAGAGGGAGCTCATCGAACGAGCATTCGTACTAAGTAACGTTGATTTCCGGGTTCCAATAGTAAAAAGGTAGACGGTGCTTCCGTCCACTAACACCCTCCAAGGTTTGGGCAGAGTTGGGTCATCCGGAGCATACCACGACCAGCTCGATGTGATTCCACCGGCCATAGAGTACGGATCAAATCAAAGCCCCTCACTACTGCAATCAACTCGTTCCTCTGGAGGATTAGGAAACCATAGCCTAAGAAAGACGCCTCTTCTCGATACGAAGAAACTGAGGAGAGCAGTCCAGTAGATGGAGGCGACGGGTCTGGCTCTCCGACAGAGGATCGAGGGTTGCAATGGCGACTCTTCGAGATTGGTGGAGAAGGGTGGCGACTGATCTGATTCAGCCCGAAAGGGTTTCGATGCGAATGCGTACTCCTTCATATAGATACTCTGAGTATTAGAAAGTTGAGAAATATCCTTTGAATCTGCATCATCTCTATCTTTGACCATCCCACTTTGGTGAACATCCTCCGAGTTGCTCTTGGGAGTCAATAGACTCTCGCAAACGACAATGGTCTCATGGTCATCACCATAAAACACCTCATCATCGTAGTCGCCCCAGTCTCGTCTATCATGTCTTCCTCAATCAACAAATTATTGTCATGTGGTGACTGCTCGATACAATGTGAATCCTAAGGTGAGTTGGCCAATGATTTTGATCGCCCCAATCATTGGTTTCCAATTCTATAGCTTTTCACCAACTAGGGTACATTGGGAACTTGCATTCTTCCTCAATGAAATCGCTAAGGGAGAGATTGAGTGTATCCAAAGGGAAGAAAGTGAAATTTCATCTTCATCTTCTCCCAACTAATGATTTTGCCTTGTTTGTCTCGTGACCATCACAATTGCTCCAACGTGTGAATGCCCAGCCTCTAAGTTTGATAGCAACCATCTTTACTTTCACACGATCAGACACTTCCTCATAATAAAAATTTCTATCCACTTTGTTAATCCAATCGACAAATTTGGCTGCTTGTAACGTACCATAAAACTCGGGTAGATCAACCTAAAAACCGAAGTCTACATGATGCTCCTCTCAACCACGACATTCTCAGAACTAAGCACGATTGTGATATGAGTTTTGAAAGCAGAACTAGAATCATGATAAAAGATCTCACAATTTTCAAAATCGTGCGCCGCTAGACGTTGGATTAATTTTGCAAACTTGCTAAATCCTCAATCCTCACGCCATGATCACAATGTAGAACTTCCTTATTCAGAACCTATCCATTACCATCACAACCGCGACGACCCGCCATTGAAACTAATGAAGTTTCTCCGAAGCAAATGTTGAGGCTCTAATACCAACTGACGTCGGGCAAAATTGCAATTATTCTGTGGCCAAAGTTAGAGAAGAATTGTGGAGAAAAGCAAACAAGAAATCGACAAACAAAGAGAAACCGTCGTCTCTTGGTTTTACTCAAAAAAAAAAAAAGAGTTTTATTCAATAACAAAGATCATCCCTAACATCAACTAAATAGACATTTATATAGACCAAAACCCTAACTTGTAAAAGATGAAAATTACCAAAAATACACTAAATACCAAAAAAAACCCAAAATTATCAAAATAGAAATTACCAAAAATAGTAATAAAAATCTTCGGACCCTCATGCATCACCGGAGCACCATTTTGAGCTATATGAAAGGAATAAGAAGGTTTGAGATTCCTAATTCGAAGTTGCCCAAGTGAATGTTGAACAAGATAGATGAGATGCGAAAAGATGTAAGGGACCTGCGGAAACAAGTTATGCGTGTTTATGAGAATCCCAAGGAAAAGGTAAAGATCCAAGATTATGAAATTAAAGAGGAAGTGGAGGAAAGTGAAAAGAGATATGAAGCTCCACAAGAGGTAGAAGGGGAAGAGATAAAATTCCAAAAGTTGAGGTAGTCAATGAGGATTTTAGGCCTTCTATATTAGATGGATCAAGTGGGGAACCATCTAAACTCTTAAAGGAATGAAAGATAGTCCATGAAAGGTAAAGAAGTCTTAGAAGCTCAAGTCTTGAGTACCTCCACTAGCACCAACTCAAATAAGTACATTTGCGCTATGTAAATTAAATGCCAAGAAGAAGAAGAAGAACCATATCATTTGGTTCACATGGGGAGAAGAGGGCATTACCATACAAAGTGCCCAAAGAAGGGTGAGGGAAAGAAGAAGCAAGGAGATGGAAGAAGAATGGATACTCGTGCTAAGATAGAGCTCAAAGGTAAAGGAGAAGTTATACTCTCCTAATTTGTATTTGAATTCAAATTCTTCTATGTATGGGGTAATACTTATATGCATTTACCCATGTATAATTTTGGCTTTAAGTATCATGATAAGCTAGAGTAAATTTTATAATAACTCTAGGACTAGAATTCATGGTAGTACTACTTTACCTAGGAAGAGGCAAGTGAAAAAGGGCCTAGGTAAGTAACCCAAGAAAGATAGGCACATGTCTAAGAATAGGTCTAGGAATGTCCAAGATGGATAAAAGAAATGTTTTACACTTGAGAATTATTGCATAAGAGAAACTAAAGGATTACACAACAGATCTTAGGAATTTGCTTAGTACGTCTCTGGGAATGTTAGCCTTCAATCCCGCTCTAACTTCTTTTACCGCTTTTGGTTCGGTTGTTTATTGTTGTTGCTCTTCACGCAACAGTTGATTAGAATTAAAAACAATCAACTGCCCCACTTTTATCATTAACATATCTAACCATTATCTCATCAAACGCTTGAGCCATGCTAGCATTACAACATCAGTCAATTGGAATTTTCCATCCAATGATTGATTCACTTATCAACTGAGTCACGAATATAACCATTCTGTTTGTTGGTTGATTGGCTCTAGTCGACTACACCAGTTGATTAAACCTACCCGTGACAAATAATCAATAACAGTCAATTGAAAATACCATAAACTAATCTTAACTCCAAAATATCCTCATTTAGGGTTTCAAGCTTCACTAGTCAACTAATTCTGATCCATCAATTAATTGGCCCAATAACCACAAATAGAAACTAGTGTTGTCCAACTAATGAGTACACAACGAAACCTTGACGCCAGTCCACTAATAATAACTCTAACCATTTCTAAGGTCAAGTCCATATTAACATCTTACCCTTACCCACGTACATTCTCTCAACACTCAATTCCCATAGAGTTTTATCTTATCCTTGAAACCATCTTCCTTCAGAAGCTATGTCCTTCAGATGCACCCAAGCCAATGGCTCAACTCTGAATCTTCGTGCCTTTGCCTTTAATGTTTGTTTCCGGCCCTCAGCTCCACTCTGATGTTCCTTATCCTATGGTTCTTGATGCTTTAAGTCATCCTTTATGAATGTCGAGCAACTGGATATTTAGACACCTTGGTCGCATCAAGTCATATCCATGTGTATTCCACCAAATCTTGCAAGACTTAAATAGATATATCAAAACCACAACAAATCTAACTTAAACTCTTTGACCACATATCAAAACTTATGATCATTCTTGATCACCAAGGAAGTTAATTGCACCAACATGAGGTACCTTTGTATGCAAGGGTGGCATATGGCTATGGTACAAGGAAACTCTTAGAATGAACCATTCATGATGGTGTTTGGGCCTACGAAGCTAGCAAAGGTTAGTTGTTCTTAAGGGAGCTCCATGAGCCAAGTTGGGCCCCATGGTCTTTGGATCCCAAGGTAAGGCTGTTAGGATGCTAGAAAGGATCTATAGGTTGTGTTATTGTGGGTGCAAGTAGCACCAGATAATCCAATCAATATTTTAATCTATGTCAAGTGTGCAGGTGCAGATAACTAGACAAATGAATAGCAGATGAAGTCCTGATATAGATCAGGAAGACTAGATACAAGGCAAGGAAGTCCCAGTAAATCAAGAAGACCAGATATCAAGCAGAAAGTTTTGATAGGTCAAGGTTGACTAAATACCAAACAAAAGGTAAGTCTAGGAGGAGAGGACAAACTGGCAAAGAAGGTTGAAGGAGTGTCTCTATAGCTGAGACAAGGTAGCCCTTGTACAGCTAATATTTCAGCAGAAAGTTTGTAAAGGTTGTTATTTTGCTATCTGTCTACATTTGGCATTTGGACTTTATTTAAATCATACTTGTTTGCTAAAATTTATAAAGGATTCTCTACCTCTTGAAGGTATCCAGAAAAGAGAAACTTAATGAGATTATCGAAGGATGATTCACTTAACAAATCAATAGGGTGTGGAATAGAAACCTGGGGGTTGAACCATGTTAAATCATTATGTCCCTTTTTCTTTACTCTGATTTTAAATATTTTATTTTCGTTGCTAAAATTTTGAAAAATCATTTTCAAAAATTAAAAGGCGCTATTCACCCCACCTCTCTAGCAAGGCACTCTTCTGAAAGATGGCTTTAGTATGTGGCAGAATTTGAGGCATTAAATATTGTTTTTTTATCATATTCATGTGATAACCGTTATTTGGATATACATAGTATCATGACAAGATACTAAATATAGAATTACTGATATGGGACTAAGCTTACTGAATCCGTAACATTTTTAATTTAATATCTCTAACATTTCCCAGTGATGTATTCAATTTATTGTTTTCTTATATATGGTGAACATGCTCAGAGAAAAAGTACATGATTCTTTCATTCCTTGCCTATGGAAAGCATGTGTTTAGCATTCAAAACATGAATTTATCAGCATGCTAGACATTTACTAATTGATGCATCAAGTTATCAATCATAATAATGAACAAGCATCTAATCATAGTAATTTGTGATACAATTATGATCATCAGCTAAAATATGTGGAAATAACAAATGAATTAGGCATGCTGGCTACTTACATTTGACTTAGCCAATTCATCCATGGAGTCACAAACATAAGTAACACATTTATGTAGATCTGTGGTGTCCTGGTCATATGATACATCCTCTATTTTGACACCCTACAAAACAAACACACTTTAATGTTATTGAGTAACATTTGTTTGCTCTGCAGGGAGTTCTTATGTTAAACTATGCAACAGAGAAATCATGAACGAAATTACAAAATAGAATATCTATATACTCATATGTATTGTTTTGAATTTATAGGGCATTGTAGTTTAATAATAAAATCAGTATCAGATTCATGGAATTTTAAGAGTCATTATGCTTAGATATATTGTACTCCAAAGAGCATAAGCGCATTATAATGTTTAACTAGAGGTTCCTATGATTAACAGAAGGTTCAGTATCTTTTAGTAATGATAAAATGTTAAGAACCATGATATGACAACCTTAAAAGAGCTTACCAGGTTAACATAGAATTCCTTCACTTCGGGTCTTATTGAGTCCATGTCACCCCTAATTATGTCTGGTTTGTACCTTCAAAATGAAATAGAAAATGTCAATAACTTAGTTAAAATTGAAGACAAAATTGGCTAAGGTAGAGGTGCTGCAAAAATGGAAAAGTAAATAATATAGAAAGTGGCAAAATCACTCTTCCAACTATCTGAGCTTATATCTCCATTAGAATCATAGTAAGTATATTGGTGTCTTATTCTTGACATTGAGAATTGACATTTATAGACTTGGCCAAGATTGAGAAGAAAGACAAATGGCTGCAAAGGAAAGAGGACAAATGGTCATAGTTAGAAATTGTTATGCCCAATAATTCAGTACGTATAATGTACTTTACAATTCAGTTCAACTAAATTCTATAACAAACTAATTCTTTTTAAACTACAAGCCTTTCACTTGAGCTACCAAGCTAGATCTTGGTTTAAAGACTAAATAATACCAGATTTTCAGGAAATAAAGATTTGATTAGCATAAATTGAACAGAAAGTTTGAACCGGAAACAAAAAATTTCGAAAGGATTGATATATATAAAGCCCTAACCTGTGTCGCACTTCCATCGGATCTATCTCAGGGAATAAATTGGGCATGCCGTCGTACACACGATTCGCCCCTCCATCGGCAAAAACACGGAGATTTGCTGATCACACACACACACACACACACACACACACACACACACACACACACACACAAAATAATAATACGGACACCAACGGAATCCCAGGGAGAAGAAAGAGGAAGAAAAGGGGTGAGGAGCTCACCGTGGCTCCAAAGTACGGGCGCGAATCGAGGGAGGCGCTGGTTTAGAACGACGAGAGCGTAGGAAGGCGAGCTGATGTCGGGCGGCGCCGGAAAGCGAAGGAAAGTGGAGGCGTGCCGCATCGCCTCCATGACCGACTTTCCGCAAACTTGCGCAGCCGGATCCCTGCTACTTGGTTTGAACGACCGCGTCTCTCGCCGGAAGAAGCGGAAGCAGCAAGAGGCCGAGATTTGTTCAATTTATGTTGGGGAAAAAGTCAAACAGTCAACAGAGCGAAACTTTCTTTCAAATCATGAAAGCGTTCTATCATACCTATTAATTTTTTTTATCATCAAATAAAACCCCCCTACCAACCCTTATGATGCTTCCAGTTCAGCCGCTGATTGAAATTTTTATAACTTATTTTTACCTCCTATGCATATAAATATACACCGAGCTGTTTATATAAATTTTATAGGATTGAATAATGAACGAATTTTGATAAAACTCATGAAATTTTCTCTCTAGTTTTGATTTTTTGATTTATTCCATCCTAACAGTGTGAGATAGTCGTGAGGGCCTCAAGATGAAAGATTTCACTTTTGCATAAAGTAGTATATAATTCTCGTCTCAGGGCATAGTTGACATGGTAATCATGAAATAGAATTGTTGTATTAAATAAAGGTTGAATCTCATTAAAAATCATGAGCATACTCTCCGAGACCATCTACATATTCATAATTTACATCTCTACATATGGTCATAGAGTCGACTATATGAGACGTCTGGAGTTAATGTATGACATTTTGCCGCAACAGTGTATAATTATCCAATTGCCTTATAGTACTGTTCAGTATTATTTATATTATTATTTCTCATCAAAATCTCCCGCTTAAATTCTAAGTCGAGCGGGTGAGTTGTAGCAGTTACGTTTTTATAATTGTCACAGTATCGTAGTTGTTATAACGCATATTTAACATATTCAAAAATATCACATGATAACAATTACAATTTCATAGCTGCTACAATATTAATTCAACCTTATTCACATACTATTCATATTACAATAGCTACGAAATCGTAGTTACTATAATATGGATTTGACATGCTCAGATAACATTCATATTATACAGCTACAAAATCTTAGCTACTATTACATATGTGACAATTATGATTTCGCAATTATTACAACGCATATGACCTGTTCATAATTTAGATGGAAGATAATAGAATAATATTAAAGAGTATTAGAGGATAGTTCAGTAATTATATATAGTTAAATCGATGTTTTACCAAAGAGCATAGGTGGTTTTGCGTTTTCCCCAAATCACACAGGCATTTTGGAAATTTCCCAATCACATAGCTTTTCTCATTTTCCTTTCCCAGAATACCCCTCTTCTTTTTATTTTTTTTTAAACTTAATTTCTCATCCCTCCTCTGTAATCTTTGTTTCCTCCATCATTGGAGCACAGATGGCGGCTATCCATCGTCGTCCCTCTGCCTTTGTCCAGTAGCGCAAAGAGACACGCCAAGTTGCTGACAGTTTGAGATTAAAGTTGAACTTTGGACCTTCGCCACTTCTCCTCCAATCGTTCAAGAAGGACAACAACATCGCGGTTCTCGACGACTACTTCGCCCTCTACATGATCCCCCAGTCATTTGCCTACGCCCGCAACTTCTCTATCTCCAAGTTCCTACAAGTGCAACGCAGGTTTTGATCATGCCAACCGTCGCCGTCATCCTAGTCTACCACGTCTCCCTCACTTTGTCAATTCTTCGTCGGAGGGCGACTCCGGTCATAGGATTGTCGATGCATCCCTGGTGGAAAAATATGTTTTTATTTTTGGATTAAAAAGTGAACTTTGTGTGTTTTAGGATAGTTCTATTTTTTTAATCGATAGTTATTTGATGAAATGTCAAGGCGAACTATAATGGATGAAACTCTCGTTAATACTTATTCCTTTCTACACAAGACACTCCAATCTCAGTTGAAGACCCAAGCAGTGCATCTCAAGGAGAGTTGGATCCAACAAGGCATGAGATGATTTTTCCTATTAGTTGTAGAGCTCATCCAAAAACCCTGAGTTACCTTTTCAAGAAAGCTCTAAGTCCCTAATTGCTCCTAGAAACTCATTTTCTTTGTCACTAGGTTTCATACCTATGCAATGTTCATCTTACATGTATTATTTAGTCTTATCCTTGGCATATCAATATCTCCATTGTGCTACTAATTTCGAAAGGCAAACTACGATATTCTTATGCCAAGCTGGACTACGATATTTTTTAAGCAATCAACAACACTGTGTTGCTGATTTCAAAAATCAGCAACAATGTTATTGCTGATTTAAATTTTCAGAGATCATACCTTTTGACTGGATTTGAATAACGAGACATACAATATATCAAATCGAAGATCTTTAAATGAGCTTCGATTTGATATATTGCACATCCCATGGTTTATTCTCATTTAAAAGTTATGATCTCTCAAAATTTAAGTCAGCAATAATGTTGTTGTCGATTTTTGAAAATCAACATCATTGTGTTGCTGATTTTGACACAATGGTGTGATTTTCGAAACTCAATGACACTGTGTTGCTAATCAGCTCCAGTGTTGGTGGAGCTAATTTTAGAAAATCAACTCCACTCGATGGAGTTAGTTTTCTCAAACCAGCACTACCAAGTGAAGCTAGTTTGAGAAAATCAGCACTACCACGTGGAGTTGGTTTTTATAAACCGACACCACCACATGAGCTTCTACGCATTCATTTTGTACCGCCAAATGGCATCAAATGAGAGTCAAACATCACGAGGAAAACTAATAATGCCATCTGACAAAGAATTGAGAGCATATTGTTGGAATCAATTGGCCGACAAGAGGGGGCGAATTGCCATGTAAGAATAAACTAATCTTTTACTTTCTTTAAACAAAAATAGAGTTAGTTATATAAAATAAATCAATAACATAAGTAGTTAACTAAGCAAAGTTTCCCTATAGTCTATAAAACCTGAAAAATTAAAATTTTCAAAATTAGCATTCTAAGTATTTTTCAAAATTTAAAAATCAATTTTTGAACAAAAATTTATAGAAATTTATTGAACAATCAAAAAATTTCGAAAAAAATTCTTTGGATAGATAAGAATAAAGTCTATCATAGAAAAATTTAAATGAATTTTTTGCAAAAATTAAATATTTGAAAACAATTTAAAAATGATTAAACAATAAAAATTCACAACATTAATTATTAGAAAAATCTAACAGTTCAGTATAGATTTAGGTACCTAATAGAAATTTCTATCTACAAGGCTAATCAAAAATTTGAGCGAAATATAACTTTTTAGAATTTTTATAATTTATCTCCTGTGATTTCTAATATACTAATTAAGTCTTCCAAAATATTTAGTTTTTAAATTTCAAAAATAATTTGAATTTTTACCGGTATAGTCATTTTTCAACTTCTCTATTTGAGCTTTTAACTTTTCATTTTCTAGTTTTAGTTTATCATACATCTCTAATAGACATGCAGATGTTAATTTCCTTTTTAAATCTATATTTTTTTAAACTTACATAGTGATATAGTCATCCTTTGAATTCCACAATATAACTGATCAGGAGATAAAAGACATACCTCACTTACCATATCATGTTCAAAGTCGGAAGCTCCCCCTTCACTACTGCTCTCCTCTTGGTAGTTGGCTATTAGTGCTAGTCCGGCATGTTCTCGGAGTTCGGATTCATCTGACGATGATTCATCCCATATGGCCTTCAGGTTCTTGTGTTTTGACTTGTTTACTCTTAGTCTTGAGTAGTTCTCTATGATGTGCCCTTCTTGATCACAGTTGTAGCAGTAGACCTTTCTTTATCTAGGAAAATGTTTCATACCCTACACTTTATTAAATTATTTAGATTTGAAATACTTATTCAGCTTCCTTACCATATATGTCGTTTCTTCTTCATCAGTTGAAGATTCCTTCTAATGTTAGATCTTCCTTGTGCTTAGGGTGATGTTGTCCATCTTTTTATTCTTTCTTACGTACCGAGACTCGTGAAGTTCTAAAGTAAAAAATAATTATTCTAAAGTACTTACTTCGAGGTCTTTGGAGATGTAGTATGAATCTATTATGGATGATCACTCTGGTGTTCTTGGAAATACGTCTAAAGCATACCTTTGAGAATCTCGGTTCGTTACTAATTCTCCGAGATTTGAGTTCAGTGATGAACTCCTTGATCCTTGTATGTAGTTGAGCTACCATCTCTCCTTCTTCTATCTGGAGGTTGTTATCTTAGTAGATCTCGACGAACTAGTTTGGCTTTAGAGGTTCCTTCATAGAACTCTAGGAACTTCTCCTAAAGCTCTATTGTAGATTCATAGGACCCAACCCGATTGACTTCTTGTATCGGTAGAACAGATAGTAAGAGAAATTCTGCTCTCCCATTCGCCACAAAATAAACTTGCTCCTTCTTAGACTAGAGATGTTCTTTGTCCTCGCCATTGTTGTCCATAAGAGCTACAAAGCCTTGTTACATTATTAAAAGTAAATCAAAATCAGTTTTAAAGAAAATTTCATTCGTCATTTCCATATTGTGAACTCTCCATCGAATTTTGGTGGGCAGATATTTGGTCCGACCATTTGTATGTTGCTTTAGTTGGCGATTAGTCCTTCTAAAGCGTCTCGCTCTGATACCAATTGTTGGGATCGGTTGGCCGGTAAGAAGGGGGTGAATTACCATACAAGAATAAACTAATTTTTTGTTTTCTTTAAACAAAGATAGAGTTAGTTATAACAAAATAAATCAATAACATAAGCAGTAACTAAGCAAAAGAAAGAGACACAAAATAACTTGGTTTGTAACCTGGGTGGTTGCTAATCCAAGGCAAATTAACAGCTCAACTCCAGAATAACTCCTTATAGGCGGAGAAACATCTTACACACTTGCGGACTTAGAGACAACTAAAGAAAGTTAACAAGAGGATAATTATTATTTGAATGATTTGCTCTGAGTTAAGGGGTATATTTATAATCCCTGGAAAATCTTATCGATGTGCTGACATAGCACATCACGGGCGCCCAAGTGCGACACGGCACATGACAGCAGTCATCACATATCCACATCACAATGGTCAAATAACTGCTCGTTGTCGATAAGCTCAGCAACTCTTGGGCACCCATCTTCACTCGGGTGCCCATATGAAGACGGGTGCCTGTATATACGGGCGCCTGATTTAATTTGGGTGTCTGTATTCCCGGGCGCCTGGGAGGTCAAGCTTAGCTAGCTTGATTCTGGCCATCCCTTAGTTGACTAGCCTTCTTCTGGTGCTCTTGGGAGATCTCTAGCCATCCGGAGTTGGGCTCACTCGAACGCTTCTTCGGGTTTCTCCTCGAGCAATCTTCCTCCCCCGCTTTTCGTCCCTTGGACGTTGTGCACGCCTTTCTCGTCCATCGGTGTACTCTTCCGCAGCCTTCAAGTCCTCGGATGCGCCGAGCCCATCGGCTCCCTTCCCTCGCCATCCTTCTCATTTGTTATGTCTTCTGCTCGACTTCCTGTGCTCCTAAGCTCCTGCACACTTAGACCTAGGGATTAAAACCAACAGGACCTAACTTGCCTGGTTAACCATATCAAAATCCTCGGGGTACTTACACATATAAGTCACCAGAGTGATTGTTGTTGTTGATGCTAAAGCACTAAGAAATAAAAATTACATTTTTCTTTTTAAATTTTTTAAGTTTACTCAAAAGGTAATCTGACCTCAAAATCAAATATAGATCATCGTATACTAATTTTTAGAGTAAAATAGAAAATGATACCGGAAGTGAAAATTGCAATTTAGCTGGTAAGTAGAGCTTGGCAGTGTGATTCACTTTATTTAGAAGCAATGTAGAGTAGCATGTCTTGAAAGTTGAAACCAACCTGCGATTGAAATGTGGTCTATCTATCCTAAAATCATCTTGGTTACCCATCTTAAGTCTTGCATCATGATTTTGTTTATATTTCTTATAGTTCTTAGGAATCGAATCTTTTTTGCCTTAGAAGAGAAAAATAAAATAAAATGAGCTTAGCAAAAGCACTGCTTCAATTAAATAGAGAATAAGCAGCAGCATCATGTGATTACATGTTCGTTTTGCATTTTAAAGCAAGCCGATCACACATTCTACAAATTTAAAATTTTATTAAATCACTGATGTATGCTGCTTTTGCCTGCCCAACAATGGTAACACAGCAACATATTAGTGAAGCGTATATTCCCAGTATGACAGTTCTATAGAAAACGAAAAGAAAAAAAAAGATGTTCAACATAATGTCTCTAAGGTACTGAAGCATTGTTTCATATAACTTCGATTCGTAGAAATTAAAATAGAACAGAGTATTCATGAGTCCTAATGTTCTTCCTTCTAGCTATTTTCAAATAGCAAAGATCAAGAAAAGACCTCTTTTTTGCTTCGATTTTAACCTCGCCCTTTGTGATCAAGCAAGCAACGGATAAAAGGATAAATTTTGATTCACTAACCAGTACAAAAATATAATTGTTATTCAAATCATCTAATAAAGAAAACAAATAAAAAATCCCACCAATCAAACCATTATCAATGCAAAAGATTGGACACGGAAGCATCAAGCATGAGATATAGACAGAATCATTTGATCTCCTTTCTTGTGGCTCAATCAACGAGGCTAAGGGAGCACTGGATAGGGGTGAATAAAGGAGCATTCTTACAAGAAAGAAGATCAAAATGTTACCCAGAGAATAGACGATTTGAGTGGAGAGATTCGAGCGAGATAGCAACTGGACAAAGAGATCAAGAGTTCATCACAGATTTCAAATTTTAAACACTTAGTTGGTGACTACTCTTATCACCCGTTTGTTTCTCGATCCCAAATTCTCTCATACCCATGCAATCTTCTCGCACATAGTCTAACATGACATTCGATAGATGAGATAAGGAGCTTTTGGGAATCTCAATTGACTTAACATAAACATTAAGTTGGCAATAACATTGTTCCTGATTTTCGTGTTATAAAAATTTATCATACTTGAATTAATTTAAAAAATATCGCTGCTCTCAATATAATACATCGTGACGGTATTTGACTACATGGTTGTAATAAGGAGACTGAGCTAAGTACATAGGACTTTGTTTGAAATGAATTAGATATCTCTAGGTCCATCAACAAATTTTGAAATGAAACTAGCTGATGGTTATTGGTATGTAGAAGACTATATTGTTGGTTTTCAGAAGATCAGTAACAACTTGTTGCTGATCTTAAGAAACTAGAAACATGTTGTAGCAATTGTGAAATCGTAGCTGCTACAACAACAAGTTTTTTTTAGAGTTGCTACAATGACAAGTTATAACTTTGAGAGACTATAACTTTTGATTCAGCTTGAACTATGAAGCACATAATATATCAAATTGAAGCTCGTTCAAAAATCTTCGATTTGAGATATTATACTTCTATAGATTAGTCCGAATGTTGAGTATGAAGTGAGCACATGAACAAAGGATGAGGATGTTAAGATGGATTTGCAGATATAAATGAAAATGTTAGAGAGAGAAAGTTGACTCGCACTTATTGAGAAAAAAATTTGAGAGATATATTTACGATGCCAATGAATACCATAGTTAGGCAATGTGAGACCAAAAAAAATATGTTTAATAGACGCTTTTATAATTTTTTTTATTATGATAAAATGAGAAAAAACTTATTAATCCATAAATAATTAAACCTTAGGCACCATCTTGGGAAAGGCGAATCACTCGCCCCGAGCGCCCCCGCCAACCCGTCGCAGGGCCAACACGGAGGAGGTAAATCACGGGGGCTACTAGCTCGGATGTTGTGGCTAACGCATGGGGAGGGACCTTAGGCACCATCTTGAATTTAGATAAAACCTACATCGAACAATCAAGGCAAGATCTACTTGGCACTTAACATTCACGTAGTCAATGCAAGTAGAAAGATTTGCTTCACATTCTTCCACCAAACATAAGGCCTCCTCTTTTGCCACCCAAATCAGGAAAAAAATCTCAGTAATCTATAGAAAATAGATAGATTAAAAGGGTTTTATTTCAACGAAAAATAGCAAGTTCAAAACCAAAAAAATGATAAAAGAAAAAAGAAAATAAATGGGGGAAAAGGAGGAGGAGTTGAACCTGTTGAGGTAGAAAATAATAGAGATGATGATGAGGGTTGATGTCATCTAGCGGTATCAGACGAATTCGTAAAAGCTCATGTGGTGGTGCTGGTTTATAAAAACCAGCTCCACATGGTGGTGTTAATTTTCTCAAACCAACTTCAATTGGTGGTGTTGGTTTGAGAAAACCAGTTCTATCAAATGGAGCTGATTTTCTAAAACCTCACATGGTGGTGCCGATTTTCTAAAACTAGCCACATGGTGGTGCTGGTTTGAGAAAATCAGCATGACCAAATGGAGCTGATTTGAGAACACCGTATTCCTAATTTTCGAAAATCAACAACAATGTGCTGATTTTGGGAAACCAACAACATGATGTTGCTGATTTTCAAAAATTACCCTGTGTTGTTGATTTACGAAAACCAACACATGGCTAATTTTTAAAAAACACAACGTTGGTGCAAAAAGCATCAGACAAGAACAGTCAATCTCTAGGGTTTTGATATTTGACAATATACCAAGGTCTGGTCAGTCTGACCAAGGGTTAAGCCAAACAGGACTTGATGTTTGGTAAGGTCAACTCAAGTTTGACCAAAGGATTAGCCAAACAAGACCTGATGATTGGCAAAGTGATTAGCACCCAGGGTTGGTCAATTTGACCAAGGGTTAAGCCAAACGGGACTTGATGTTTGGCAGATTGACTAAACCTATATCTGGTCAGTTAGACCAAGGGCTAAGTCAAACAGGACTTGATGTGTGGCAGAGTGACTAAACCTAGATCTGATCAGTTAGACCAAGGACTAAGTCAAACAGGACTTGATATTTGGCAGAGAGAAGTCTAGTCAGGATTAGATGACTAGCAAAGAAGTCCTTGTCAAAGTACCAAAGATCTAGTGAGTAAAGCTTGATACAAAGTCCTAGTCAAAAAATTGGGCACGAAGACCTAGCTGAGGATTGGGCACCGAAGTCCTGGTCATGAATCAGGCATAAAATCTTGGTGAGTGAAGTTGGGTCATAGTGAGTGAAGCTAGATGGACGAAGTCCTGATGAGTGAAGCTGGGCACAATAACCTGACCGCGGATCGGGCACGAAATCCTGGTGAGTGAAGTCAGGCAAGGTAAAAGTCCTAGTGAGTGAAGTTGGGTGGGAAACCCTAAGGAGTTGACCTTACGTAGTAAAGTCTTAGAGAGTTGACTCCAAGCAAAGCTTAGTGTGTCAGGTAGACTTACAGAAGTTGGGCTTAGGATGTTTGCTTGCTTTGTGTTTACTTGTCTTGTAAGAATTTGAAGCTAGAGGCAAGAAAGGAGAGCAAAAGCAAAGCAGAAAGTAAATTGCAGCCTGGGATTGCTCCCAGGTGTTTAGAAGGACCCGGGCGCCCGAGTGACGCAAGCGCCCTATGTGCCGAGCGCCCCATGGTCCTGAGTGCCCGGGACCCATTCCACAAATTTTATCCCATGCGATAAGGTTCACTGAGTTGATTAGATAAAGATCAACATTAAGGGCACTCTAGAAGACAACACAGGCGCCCGAGAGACTAGTATATAAAGGGGTCCGAGCCGAAGTTTCAAAGCAACAATTCTTTCATCCTACTACTCAGTCTCTGCGAAGAAAAAGTGTCAAGGCGAAGTTCTATGACCAAGGAGGCTCCAGGAGGAAGCACGCTACGCTTCGGACTTTCGAATTAGTCGGGATCGTCATTTCTTTTTGGTTTGCTTTTATTACAAGTTATACTTAAATTTCAATTATTTGTGTTTGTAATATTGAACTGTAAGATGGGTTTTCTCCGCCTCCAGAAATTTCGAAAAGGAGACTACTAATGGACTCACGCCAAGTACATAGGCCTTGAACGTACTAACCCTCGAGGTTTGGGAACCAAGTAAATAAATCTCGTGTGTAATCTTTGTGTTGTTTTCTTTTTATTTAATATTTTGTTGTGCACTACTAACATCTCTGATAAGAAAGATGAATGAACGATAAGAAGATGAAAATTCACAAGAGTTGATATTCACCCCCTCCCCCCTCTATCGACGGTATTGATCCTACAATTGATGACCACAGATTGAGGGGGAGAAGGGTGAAAAGGTAAATTTAATTATGTCAAGTTTTAAATTTTATATAACATGTTTCAAGTGCAAGGAGAGAGAGCACTATAAAAATAAGTACCCTACTCGTAAGATTCGGACGTCACCACTAGCGACAACAGAGAAACCAGTACCAGGAGCTTGGAGGAACAAGAGTCACATCAAGTACTTCAAGTGCCAAAAGCATGGGTACTACAAAGAACCAGCATTCAGAATGGAGGATAAGCATGTCCACAATGCCAGTAAATGTGAAGGTAAAGAAAGTACAAAAATTTAATTTCTGCAAAAATATTTCTGCAACTCCTACAAAGTTACATGATTTTTCTAGCAATTTAGAAAATGTATATGACAATAATGTTGATTGTTTTTGTCAAATTAGATTATCTACATGATAAGTTAAAAATATTGCATGTTAAAACAAATGATAAGGATTTTAAAGACTTGAATAATATTAACATCTTAAATATTACTTTTGTAATTTTTGCTATTATTACTACAATTTTGAAAATTAATTTTGATATCATAAATCTAGATAATTCCCAAAATATTAATTCTAATTCAAATAATTCTCAAGATAATGATGAAATATTAATATATAATTCTCTTGACAACTCTGATAACATCGACTCTGAAAAGTCAACTTTAATTTATTCTAAAATTGGAATTAATAAATCTAAAAATGATAATTCTAAGAATATTAATTCTGAAAATAACTTTAAAGTAGTTTGTTGAACAGTATAATAGCGCTTTGAAAAGCAAGATTGATAGGACAATAATTTTGATTTTGCGTCTTTGAATTCAATCATTCCGGTTATTAGTGGTCATCCAATTGAAAAACAGTTTCAAAGTGTCTACACTAAAAAAATGATTAACGAGGTTTTTTCAACCAACCTCGGGCGATCGGCCCGGTCACACGGAAGTTTCCCACCGGCCACCAGGGTAAATCGGGAAGTGCTCGCAACAAAGTGTAGCAAGATATACAAGTTGTTTCAGGATGAAATGAGAGGTTTAATATTTTGTAACACTTCGTTTGTGAAGCAAGAAGATTAACTATCGTATATGAACTGGTGAAAACTTTATTGAGAAACGAGGGAGCAACTCTAAAAGGTGTTTAATTGTTGGTATAATATAGTAGAGTAGAATGTGAGATGACGTGTTTGTGTCATCTCTTTGAGTTTCGAAGAATTTTGTGTAGACATTTGATTTCTGTTCTTGTCAAAAGAAATATCACTAGAGTTTTAAAAAATTATATTTTGGAACGATGATGCAAAGACATTAAACATGGGTATCAAGGCATCACCAATATTTATGATGATTCTTGTTATCATGAAAAAGAAAGATAAAAATATAATAATCTTCAACCCTTATTACAAGAAGTGCATCAGCTTGGTCTTAAAAAATTATGAGAGGTTCTCTATTTTAACGGAGATATTGAAAGAAGCAAAACAAAGGCTTACGGATATTAACATTGTTGATTCGTTGGATGACGATCAAGGTAGCAACAGGATACATGGGGAATCAAGAATTAAGAGCAAGAAGTTTCACACTCCACTAAAAATAAGATCTCGTGGGAGTCCACTAACAAAAAGAAAATAATTCAAAATTGAGCAAATCGTGAGAAAGGCAGAGTCAAAGAGTAGAAACCAAGACAAGGTTAAATTGATTATACTTTAGTTTTATGCTTTGAATATAATTGATTTTGCTTTTTGTTATTTGTTAATATTGAAGGTAAGTTCTTTGTTTATAGGGTGAAAGAGTTGGTAGAAAGCAAGAAGAATTACCAAATTTAGGACATACAAATATGATCGCTGGCCAATATCGTCAAAATGTAAGTTCTATGAATTAATTTTTTTCAATTTATAATTTATCATTTTAAATTTCTTTTATATATGTATTTAACAGTTAGTAATTTTAGCACATGATTGGTACTTTTTTTATTAAGAGTTGTGTTTTATGAGTTTTATGATCTACATACAATGGATATGGAGTTTTAGCTGTTACGTTCTTTACTAATCTCCTCATTTTCCTTTTTGGAGTTAGGTTGTAACTGAATCAATTGTATATTCAACAATTTGACAAGGCCCATGAAGAAACTTGTGATAATGATGTGTGTTTGTCTCATCCTTACACTTTTAATATAGTCCTTACCTGAGAACTGAATTGTAATATTTTGTGTTATAGATGTTTGTCAACGATATGTGCAAGAATAATTTTTACATTATCATTTCATACTCGTGGAATGATTGTAACCTCCCTTTACCTTTAATATACATTTTTATATATGGTTGGGTCAAATATTATAACTTTTGACATAATATCAGAATGATTGTAACATCTCTTTACCTCGTGGTATGATTTTTATATCATAATTTTTGACTCGGATATTAGAATAAGGTGATTTGTTTTTTGAATTATATATCTCTGAACGAACTTCGATTTAAAAAAAATGTCTCATTTTGATATTCGAGTCAAAAGTTAATAGTCATCAAAAGTTTGTTATACAATTGTAACAGCTACTCGACAATAGCTGCTACAATTATGTAGCAAACTTACGAATATCATAACTTTTGACTCGGATATCAGAATAAGGTAATTTTTTTTTGAATTATAAATCTCTAAACAAACTTTTCTTATACAGTTGTAGCAGCTACTCAACAGTAGCTACTATAAAGTGTAGCAACTATTCCGCAATAGCTACTACAACGTGTAACAGCTACTGAATACTATAATTTTAGACTTGGATATCAAAATGAGGCGATATTTTTTTAAATTATAGATCTCTGAATGAGCTTCAATTAAAAAAAAATCACCTCATTCTGGTATCCGAGTCAAAAATTATGGTCATCAAAAATTTACTATACAGTTCTAGCAGCTATTCAACAATAGCTGCTATAATTGTGTAGTAAACTTACGAATATCATAACTTTATGCTCAAATATTAGAATAAGGTAATCTTTTTTTTTTGAATGATAGATCTCTCAACAAGCTTCGATTTAAAAAACAATTATCTCATTCTGATATTCGAGTCAAAAGTTATGATTTTTTGAAAGTTTAGTATATAGTTGTAGCAGTTGCTCGATAGTAGCTACTACAACGTGTAGCAGTTAAACAATAATAGCTGTGACAACATGTAGCAGCTACACAAAAATAGCTATCACACGTGTAGCAAACTTCTGAACATCATAATTTTTGACTTGGATATTAGAATGAGGCAATTTTTTTTTGAATTATAGATCTCCGAATAAGCTTTGATTCAAAAAATAAAAAATTTATTTCAATATTTTGGTATATACTAAAAAATTAAAAAAATAATAAATTTTATATTGACACCGAATCAAAAATTATACCTGCCAACACACACATATTGCCATGACAAACAATGTTTCATAGCAAAAACTCTATAATTACCCACCAACACACAAATAACACTAAATTGCTCTATAATTACCAAACGGACTACACATTACTATCATCACATCTTATCAAGTGCTAGATGTTCATTCCTTAACTACTTATTTGATAGCGAGAAAGCCGCATGTGTGACAACCCACATTATCCAACCAATCACCACTATGAGTATTTGTCTAATTCTTCTCTTTGTAGCAATTCAAGGAGTAACTTGCAATGTCGGTCTTCAACTCCTTCGAAGTATTCTTTGCAGTTCTAACATCAGCCTCTAACTTATTTTTTCTTCTTAGCAATCCTGGTATTACCTATGTTGATCTGCTGCACATCTCAGTATCAACCCAAGCCTAGAAATCACACCCTCCACTCTGCGATTCCATGTTATTTATGAGATTTACTGTTCAAAGTTATGCACAAAAGAAAGTGTCAAATTATTTTTACCCTACCTTATCTCAAATAACGAACATATGGCAAACCTCCTCCCTGTGTTATCATCAGTCCATGAGATGATGATTTTCGCCATTAGTCCATATCTGCATTTTGGTTGATTGGTGGTGTAATACTTGGACATTTTTAACATAGTCTTTTTTTTCAATCCTCTTCCAATAGCTTTCCTTCAATCAACCTTCCCTTTTTAAATTGCAAGGACGAAAATGCCCTATAAATTAAGAAGCAACACTTCTGAAAATTGTTGCAACTTCTCGAATCATTCATACTGTCATGCTAGTTGAAATGGAATTTGTTGCAAACAATGACAAAGTATCAAATATTGTGTGACCAAAAGTCAATATTACCTATTTTTTGGGAGATGAAAGGATTTTTTTTTCTTGCTTCATTATGGGTATAATTTAGAAGCTAAAATCACACAAATCTAAGTGTACTACATTATTAAATCTTTTGAGGTCTTCTGGACACAAAATCTAATGCCAATTTTAGGTAAGGTAGAACGTTCTTGGACTAAGACATTGATACAAGTTTAAGAAACAATCAAACCATTAGTGTTTAGGGCAACAAACACTTAGGTCAAAATCATTAGGGTATAATTCACACAAAAAAGGCACAAGTAAGAGTTGCAGTTTATTCAACCATTTTATCGAACACTTTGGTGACATAAATGACTTGGTCCTTTTCTTACCAACATTGGCTCCTAATGACTCATTCAACATAACAGGTTGATTTTAGATACATTCCCCATAAAAACCACATAATTCATCTAAAAGAAATACAACAATAGCACAATTCTAAGTTTAAACACAATCCAAAAGTCATATCATCCAATAATGTATAAACAACCCAACAACATAATTCTTAAAAGATCTGAAATGAAAACACTTACCATATATTTTCATGATTTAACTCTAACAAACATTCTGGAGTCCTATATAATTTATGACCTTCAACAAATCCAACAATAATTTATTTGTAATTCATCCCAATCGAAATAGCTACACTAGAAAATAAGCAGTGAGTTGAGTGCATAGATGTCAATGAACAAAAAATGCAAACATTTAGATCTGAAATGAAAACTCGGGTACAAACCTTGTGCTTTAGTTAGATGAGGGATAAAAAACGAGAAGAAAAAAAAAACCCTACAGAGGAACAGAGGACGGGGCTAGGTCGACGCCTCCAAGCTCAGACGAGGCTGGGTCAACGAGACGGAGCTCGGACTAGGCTGGGTCAAGATCGAAATCAATGATAGAAAGGTCGAAATGGATGTAGGGCCAGGGTGGTTGGGGTGGAGATTGTATATCGGAGGGGAGGAGAAAGGGAGAAAAGGAGAAAGGGAGAAAGAAGGCTGAAGGGGAAGGAGGGGAGGAGAAAGGTGCAAAAAGGTGGAACCGCCACCTTAGTGGCCCCTTGGTCCCGGCCCCACAAGTGTCCAGAGGGGGTAAATCACGGTTTTACTGGTGGGGTAAGGCACCTAGGGCTGAGAGGATTTAAGCCAGTAGACCGGATTTTTACCCCGTGTGCGACTAGCGACTCTCGAACCTGAGACCTCTGATGCAAGCAGCCAAATGTCTTACCAACCAAGTCAGCCCGTGGGGGCAGGAGGGGAGGAGAAAGGGAGAAAGAAAGCTGTGTTGGTGCAAGATGCATCAGTGATGTCCTCCTCTAAGTGTTTCAATGTTTGACAGTATGCTTAAGTCAGTGATATATTGAACAAGGGAAGGGTAGTCAAGAAAACTGGACCAAAGTGATAAAAAGTCTTAGTTAACCTAGGCACTAAGTCCTGGCCGAGGGCTGGGCACCTAAGACCTGACCGAGGGTTGGACACTAAGTCCTGGCCGAGGGCTGGGCACCTAAGACCTGACCGAGGGTTGGGTACTAAGTCCTGGCCGAGGGCTGGGCACCTAAGATCTGACCGAGGGTTGGGCACTAAGTCCTGGCCGAGGGCTGGGCACCTAAGACCTGACCGAGGGTTGGGTACTAAGTCCTGGCCGAGGGCTGGGCACCTAAGACCTGACCGAGGGTTGGGTACTAAGTCCTGGTTCGTGGAATTGGACACTAAGTCCTGGTGAGTAAAGCTAGGCACTAAGACCTAGTGAGTGAAGCTGGGTAAAAGTCCTGATGAGTGAAGTTAGGCACGAAATCCTGGTTGTGAGATTGGGCAAAAGTCATGATGAGTGAAGTTGGGCAAATGTCCAACCGGATGGCCCGGGTGGCAACCGTCTCCTGAGAGGAGTAGGTGAAAGGCGCGTTCCTGGGGATGGGAACTTAGGCGTCGATTCGACCTAGGGTTTCACGGAAATCCGAAGTCAGAACCAAACCCTTAAGGCTAAGGTTGTATATGTGTTTGCCTTGTATTTATGTATCTTGCAGGTATCTAAAGTTGAAGACAAAGTAGGCAAACAAACACACAACAGGGTTGGAAACCTGGCTGCTAGGCGCCCCCATTAACTAGGGCGCCCTAATCAAATAGGTGCCTCAATGGGTCAGGCGCCTGAATGAATCAGGCGCCTCATTCAACATAGGCGCCCTGGATCAAAGGGTTATCTGCTGCTACGAGTTCAGAGCGAAGATAAGCTTTGACCAAGCCTTGTGAGGCGCCTCCTTCATCACAGGCGCCCCAGACAATACTATAAAAGGGGGCTTCGACCCCTCAACTGTATACAACATTCTAGGATCATTTCTGAGCTTTCCAAGTGATGACAAAGTGCTAAAGACGAGGCTCTGCGACCAAGGAAGCTCCGGGAGGAAGTGCGTAGCACTTCGGAGTTCCAAATCGGTCAAGTCTTCGACTCATTTGTTCGGTTTGAATTTACAATTCTGCACTTATTTTTCTATATCTTTTTGGTTGTAAATATTGCACTGTAAGACGAGTTTCTTCGCCTTCGGAAAGTCCGGAAAGGAGACTATTAGTGGACGGGCGTTTTCCGTGCTTAGGCCTTAGACGTACTGACCCTGGGGGGTTGGGAACCAAGTAAAAAATCTCGTATGCAATATGTTGTTTTGTTTTTCATTCTATTTTTCCGCTGCTACTAACTCTGTGTCCAGAACGAACGAACGAAAGTTTACGCAAGTTTCCCAAAAGTTTTATGGTCAATATTCACCCTCCTCTATCGACGACACCGATCCCCACAAGCTGAAGGGGAAGAAAGACGAAGAAAAAAAAATGGGAGAGAGGAGAAACAAATCAGCCAGCCATCTATGATTAACGATGGTTTTTCATGGGCTGCCAGGGTAAATCGAAAAGTTCATGGTGGACAATTTAGAAGTCCAGCGTCCCAGGATTCACGTCCCATTTAGAGAAAAAATTCCTACAAATATGCTGTAACTGAAAATGAAATCGCGAATGTCTAAGATAGCGACTAGTCGCCCTGCCGCATCGGCCATCCATCTATGCTCATTTGGATGCTATGCCGTTCATGTAATTTTCACATTCCCATTTCATGTAACGTATCATTTCTATTGCACATATTAGTTCAATATATTAAGATTAATTAAATAAATAAAAGATTTAATAATTTGTTAAAGTAAATGAATAAACTATATATATTCACCTTTTTAATATTTATTCATGGATAACTATTATGAAGTATGTAGGATCATAGAAGTGCTAGGGAGGTGAATACTACGTGTCATTTTTTCACAGTTTTTCGAAAACTCAAGAGAACATAACGGAATTGAAAGAGAAACAAACACAATGCTAATAAGCTTTATTTTATTTGATTCATAGCCTATACTACTAGTCTAAAACTTGCGATCATTGATCACTTTTATTGGGCAATCCACTCAAGACCTCATCATTTGAATATGGATTTGAAGTCTAAGGTTCGATAAATATAACGAAATCTAATTACAATATGAGAAATTGCATAAATGAAATATACCGATAATTTAATGTACATTGTGGACTTAGACGTTATTGTCGGAGCAGTGTTGTAGCATCGTAGTCGAATTCTAGAGCAGCATGAACAGTGTTTCAATGTAGAAGATTGATGATTGAGCTCCTAGTCGAAGGCCCTTTTATAGCCTATTCCAGATGTTGGTTTTCACCAAAGGGGATGCCGGGTCGCTTATAGGAAACCTCTCTATGTCCACGGATTAAAATTTTAATTCGAATGGAGACCTATTTCCCAAACGACCGTCTCATGGTCGTACTAATTGATTCGAGTTACTACTTGACCAAACTTGTTGTTCAAGTCTTGTAACTCGCCTAACCAATTAGTCGCAGAATAGCCGACGAGAGGATCGTCGGTTTTTGTGATTATCATCGGGGTCTAAAACAATTAATTATCATAATTAATTAACAAATAATTAACAATAGTAATAATTAATTAGACTACAGAAAATGATAGAAAGAACAAAGGAACCAAGGAGAAGTTATACCTTACCTTTTTCCTCGCGATCTTCTATTGTATGACCCTCCCTTCTTGGACGTCGTGTGAGCGACGATCTACCAAGAACCGAAGTCACCAAGACGCCAACCTTCTTCCTCAAGCTTAGCCGAAAACCCTAACACCTCAATTGTGTTGCGCCGACCACCACCACCTCCTTGCTCCCGCCAGCCTTCACCTTGCTCCAAAGGATCGTCGGGGCACAAGAGGTGATGCAAAAGAAGAGGAAGAAGAAGGAGAAGACTCTTCTCCACAAGCCAATCCAAACCGCACCCACCTTCCTTCTTTCTTCTCGCCGCCGGCGCCTTGCAACTTGGTTGCACCGCCGCCACACCTCCTCCTCTCCTCAACTTGCTGCCGTGAGGTCTAGGGAAGAAAGGAAGAAAAGGATGATGAGAAGAGGAAGAAGAGATGATCTTCTTTCTTCCCTTATCCTTGCGTCACTTCCTTTTTTCTCCCTTTGCTACCCGCCGACCACAATTTGACCGAGGAGAGAGAGGATGAGAGAATAGAGAGGCTCTAGGGTTGATTTGGATGAATTGGATGTCTTGGTCTCATGACTCCATGGGTATATATAGGGCTATAATAGGGACCATGAGGAGGAGTTGGGTCTTGACCACCTAATGGATCAAGACTCGATCCATTAATGAAGATCCACTCCAATAAAAGATATTCATTGAACTAGACCTGCCCAAGGGCCGGGTCCAGCCTGGAATTGGCCCGGGTCAACGAGGCGGGGTGGCCCATTGACCCGGTACGCCGGGCTGAACCGGAATCGGCCCAACAGGATGTCGGGCCGATTTCGGTTCCCAGCGGAGGAAAACCGCTAATCGGCGGTTCAAACGGCTTCGAACCGCCGATTAACAGACGGTTCGGAGCCGTTGGGGTTATTTTTTTATTTTTTTAATTTTTTTTCAGCGGTTGAGATCATTTGACCGTTTTTTGATCAATGACTATGATTTAGTGACCGTTATGATCCAAACTCTATAAATAGGGAGTTCATTTCATCATTTTCACACACATCTTCTTTTCTCTCAATCTCTCATTCTCAAGTCTCAACTTCATATTCTCTACGCGTTCTTCATCTTTCGATGATAATGGAAGGTGGTCATGGAACTTCATCATCTCGATCTCGGAGGGGAAAGGAAATAGTGTATGAGGATCCCAACATTCAAATTCAATCTACCGATGATGAGACCGAGACTCATCCCCAAAACCTTTCGATGCCCAAAACGCAAGGAAGTACCGATGCAATTACTTCTAAGGTTTGGGAAAATCCTCCTTTAAAATCTTTTATTTTCACTAAACATTTTGAGAAGGTCACACTTTCGTTGGGAGAATTGCGTGCAAAATGTAAGCATTGCAATGCTTCCTACAAATTCTAAGTCGGCGGTGGCTATGGGTCTTTAAAACGACATGTAGAAATGAAGCACCCGACGGAATATGAACTTGACTGCTCTCAAACATAATTATCAAGATTTTCTAGTGGTAGTAGTATTGATTCTGGTTTATTTTTATATTCGGATAATAAATTAAGAGAATTATTAGCTAAATTTGTTTCCGTAGAACATCTTTCTTTTAGTTTTGGATCTAAATGCATATTTGAAGATTTTTGTAAAGAATCTCTTAATCCAGCTGCTAAACGTGTTCCTAGGACTATACTTACTCGTACAATTAAAAGATTAGTAAAACAAGGAAGAAAGAATTTAATTGATGAATTTAGTAAATTAAATAATAAAGTTTCTTTATGTTTCGATATTTAGAGTGATCATTGGCAAACTCATTCTTATATGGGTGTGACTTGTCAGTGGATTGATAACTCTTGGATCCTCCAAAAAAGATTGCTAACTTATAGAGTTTTTGATGAATCACATATTGTCCATAACATTGCCCAATTATTATATTTAATTTTAGAAGAATATGGATTGACTCATAGAATATTTTCAATATCATTAGATAATGGTAGTTCTAATACTGTTTCTATAAATGAACTAAAATTTGTTTGACAACCTGTTATTAATGGTTTATTTTTTCATATTCGTTGTGTATGCCATGTTTTAAATTTATATGTTCAAGATGGATTAAAACTTTTAGAAAATTATATTCAATCAATTAGAATCGCAATTTCATATTTATGGTCGTATTCATCTATGATGAAACAATGTGATAGATTTTGTAAAGTCAATAGAATGAGACATAAAAAATTTCCACGTGATGTTCCAACACGTTGGAATTCAACATATCAATTATTACAAGATTCATTTCAATATAAAGATTTATTATGTTTATTTTTTACACAAAATAATACTAATATATATTTATTTTCACAACAATGGAATATTTGTAGTAATATTTATGAAATTTTAAAAGTATTTAACGATGCAACTGAATAACTTTTCGGTGTTTATTATCCCACTGCTCATTTAGTTTTAGTGAATTTTTTTAGTATAGTATTAATATTAAATGAACATATCAATAATGAAGCTTTAACTTTATGCATATTAGCTGTGAAAACTAAATGGGAAAAATATATTTTATTTTATTCCTGAAATTTATTTAATTGCATTTGTTTTAGATCCTAGATTTAAATTAAAAGTTTTACAAGAAATGTTAACTTTATATTATGACGCTTTAATTCCTATTAAAGATTATTCTTCTCCGGATCCAGTTAATATTATATATAATATTAGAAATTATTTATATGATTTTTATAATCAATATTATGTTAAATATGGAATATAAACTAATATTTCTGAAACACAGCAACCTACTATTACTAATTTAAAACTTACAAAAACATAACTTTTATTAAAAGAACGGACGAAACATCCATGAGGATTCTCAAGTTCCACACAAGAACTTGAGAATTATTTTACGACTTCTTTTGATTTTAATGAAACAAATAGCGAAGATCTCGATATCTTGAAGTGATGGTCACAGAAGGCTCAAAGCTTTCCCGTTCTCTCCGTGATCGCAAAAGAAATTTTAGCTTCTCCAGTGTCAACTGTTAATGTGGAGCAGACGTTCAGTGTCAGCGGTAACATATTAGATGAATGACGATCAACTATGTCTCCCAACTCATTGGAAACTCAAGCATTACTAGACGATTGGACCAGAGCCGAGAAAAGAATCCAAGGAATGCAACTTTTAGAAGACAAAGTCGAAGAATTTGATACCGAAAGAACGAATACAACGGGAACGAGAGAAAATGGAAGTGAGTGATAAAAATTATGAAAGGGTAAAAATGTAAAAGAACTACGCGAGTTTTGATTCCTCTACACCCTAAGGGGATACGTAGGCAACTTATATAAGTGCAATCCCTTTTTTAAAATAAATTTTATATTTTAAATTTAATTTTAAATTTTTAATTTTTTTAATATAATAATCTCGAACCGTGGCGAACCGTGAACCGGCAGTTCCGAACCATGAACCGTAACCGGCTTGGGCGGTTAAGGTTAAGGGTCGACCTCCCGCGAACTGTCGAATCGGCGGTTCCGAACCGTCGAATCGGCGGTTCCGAACCGTCGAACCGTCGGTTCCGAACCGTCGAACCATCGGTTATGAACCGTGGTCGGGTCTACATTGAACTACCTCACCAACCCCATATTTACATATGGGCTCCATCTATTATGAGTACAAGTATCTCTCCGTGTTTAAGATATCGAATGTCTATTGATTAATTTAAATTACTGACAATTTTAATTAATCAACATCTAACTCCTTGAGTAGTACCACTCAACCTTATCAACATGTTGGACCAAATCCACCTGCAGGATTTAACATTATGAACCTTATGAGCTCTTCAAGGGGACATCATCAACCCGACTTACCAAGACATGGTTTCCTTCTATAATCAACGACACACCATGTAAATAATATTATTTCCCAACTTACCGGGCCTATCGATTTAACAGAATAAATCTCGCCTATTGACAAATCAAGGAAATAAATATTAAGTACATGTACTCGTTATTATATCGGGATTAAGAGCATGTACTCCATAATAACTGAGGTCCGATTCAATTATAAAGTCAGTATAAATTGAATCACTTGCTCAATGCATACAAAGTGTACTAGTGTAATTCTATGGTCAAGATAAACCAATACCAAATTACACTACAACTATCCCGATGATTTGTCCAAATCCATCTCGGTTGTGAGCCTCTACTTATATTCTATAAAGAACTGATAACATGATCTTCTGTGCGACACCACACATCATGTAATCTACAGTGTAAAGTATTAGACAATATGCACATACTAATATAAACATGCAAGCAGTGATCTTGTGATCCTCTTTCAAAATGAAGATGTTTATATAAAAGTAAGACTTTTAGTATACATCCTAACACCAGACACCTGGACTTGCTTCAGGCGCCTCCACCGAGGTCTATCTGATCCACCTTGATCGCTGAGTTATCCAACTCCGGGTGCCTAGATAACTGACATGGTTGTACCTGTGCGAAGCTCTATTCGAGTTACCTTTATCTTTTCTCGGGCGTCCTCACTTACTCCTCTCAATGGAGTTTACCTGATTTGCTAAACATCTGGGCATCCAAATTTATTTAGACTTCCTGCTCAACATCAAATCCTCCGACCCCAGAACTTTCTCTCGATGCCCGATCCTCCAGACCCATCAAACTGCTAGACTTTCGGTCCTCTAGACTCGTCTAGACTTCTCGCATGGTGTGTTCAATCTACCGAGTCTTCATGCCCAGTCCCCATTGAGCAGGACTTTCTTGACTAGCTACAACTAGGACTTCCACTTACCTAACACTAGTAGAATTTCTTTAATTTACTTCGTATATTCACCGAAGTCATAGATAGATAATTACCGAAGTAGACGCACGTGAACTAAAAAGGGATTATTTTACTTCGTCATATCACCGAAGTCATATCCATGAAAATAGCGAAGTCTTTTACTGGTTCAAAGAGGCAAACCGGTTCAGATTTAGACCGATTATGAAGTAAAAACTTGTCTTTTACTTCGTTGATTTTGTAAAGTACTGAAGTAATCGATGATATATAACTTTACAGTTTAAATTGATTGTCGAAGTTAAAAAATATCTGTTGCTTTAGTAGTTTTGTAATATGACGAAGTAATAGATGATATATAACTTCATAGTTTACATTAATTATCGAAGCAAATATACTTTATAACTTCGCCAGTATTTATATTTATCGAAGAATGTAGTATTATATTACTTCATAGTATACATTTATTGACACATTAATCGATTTAAAAGACTTCATGGTTTTGTATTATACAGAGTAATAGATTTGATACGACTTCACAATTATTAAATTGTGATGAAGTAAATATTTTTTTTTAACTTCATCACAATTTAAATGGATGAAGTATTTTATTTTTGATTATTTCACCATCAAATTTGATTAAACAATTATTCATTCAAAATAATGAATATATATCAATGAATCCATCAATGCACAAGTATATATCCACAAATCCACAAGTATATATAACCAAAATATATATCCACAAATATATCCAGAATCCATAATGAAAGAACAAAATATGTATCCTAAGTACACCACTAATTTTGACACCTACATATGAGTAGACGAATTCACTCCATTCACTTCTGACATCATCATATTCGAATTGTTGATAATATTGATTCTTGATTGTTCCTGCAAATTTTTATGCAAAAATACAAAATGCATTAGATTCATCCAACTGTAATAGTTTATCTCAATCATAAACCAAAGCATATAATAAAAAAATATTACCATCTTCTCCAACTGTGGATTTTCACATTCAACAATCTCTTTCATGTACCTCATCACACAATATCCACATTCAATAGAAACACTTTGTTTTAGATTACCCTAGAATGAAATAGAAAAGATAATGTAATGGTCACAATCCAAGTTATAAGAACCATCCATTCATATCTTCATACATAAGCACAATACATACTGTTAATTGTTTAAAACATGGTCCTTTAGAGATACCCTTTGAGACATTGTACATCTTGACCCCACTAAATTTTAAAAAGTAAAAAAATTATTATTTTTTCCATATTTATAAGTGAATGCATTCGAAATCAACATAATCTACTACCTACTTGGTCACTATAATTTTCCATGGATCATCGCGATTTCTGTTTGACATAGAGTCCAATAAATATATCATATTTTTATCTTCATACGATAGTCAAAATCCAATGGTACCTGAAAAAATGAAAATATAACATTGACTAGTATGTAGTAAAAATCAATAAATAACTAAAATATTATCCGGTGTTATATGGGATGAGGCAAATGCTATCTCTACACATTGCTTTCTAACATTTGGAATGTCTAATCTCTAGACAGACAACTTAACCAAATTGAATACTGAAAGAGTGAATTAATATCTTCCCATAGCCAAGTCTTAGTCAAAGGAAGACCCCCATGCCTTCACTACCATTGCACCAAAACAATTTCCAATATTTCTCTTTAATATAATAAAATAGGCTTCAGAGCAATGAGGACATATGTTAGAGTAATTACTGAATAAATGATAATATTAACACAACTTTGTTTCTCTCGTATGTATTTGGAAATGCAAGATAGGTGGTGGATGAATGTATTATTGTGTTTTTGCATATTTTGCAATTGAAGTATAAATGCCAAGATTGACCTTCCAAGAAAGAGAACTGAGAATCCTACATAAAGTTACTTACTCATGATGAATAAAGACTTATTCGTGGTAATGAAGGGGGAAAATAACAACAATGAACAACTCTTTTGTACCTCCATTTATGTAGAGGTTAGCCCGCGCAATTGCTTTGTTTAAACCACCAATAATTGCGTGAGCATCAATACGAGCAATGAGAAAATAATCAGCATCACCAATAGCTTCCGAGCTGCTGCTATCCTGGCTGCATGTTCCTCAGCTGATATCACCTAAGAACAATACAACAATAGGCAGAGGCATAAAACTATGACAACATAAATACTTACTTGATGCAGTTGTGCGACAAATTACCTATTTTCATTGCATATGTTCTGATTGCTAAAGGGGAAAGGAAATTAGGTAAGAATGAGTTTTGGAGGAGGAGAAACTAAGCTAGAGCAAAGCATGGGAATTAAGATTGACCTCATACCGCACTTCTTTGGCCAAACATGATCCTGGAAATCATGCAAATGCAAAAAAGTAAGAACAAAGATCATTCTGAAGTTGAGAACCAAATCAACTGCAAAGAATGAAGGAAACAAGAATTATTCATATACCTCAAGGAACAAACCAGGAGCACCAGTACCAGTTATATCTTTAACAGTCCTTTGAACATTGAGAGCGCTATCTATAAGTAGGGAAGCAGTAGTGCCATTTGAAAAAATCAAGTTTTCAACCATTTTGACCTATGAAAATCATAAGGATTATCACTATGACTATACAAGGTTACAACAGGTATTAGATAAAATTTAAAAAATGTACAAAAGAAAAACATACAATAGTAAAATATATCAAAGTTTATATATAAAGTTAAACTGAACATTATTAATCAAGAACATACAATATAAAGTTAATCTTCTTTGAAAATTCTGTAATAGATACTGTCACCTTTAGGCATTAGACTATATATACACTATGAAGTTTCAGATCAATCAAATCAAGAAACCTACAAACCTCTTGCAAAATCATATCTTATTGTACACCCAGAATGAGCTATTCAAACATTTATAGTATCTTTATGGTTCCCTGCAACTAGGGTTCATTTCCTTTTGGCAGCTAAACAAATGGGCATCTGAAACATAATAGAATTTTTGTGGAAAAGGTAATCAACAGCTTAAATTGGGTCCGATTAAAATTGAGCAGCAAATTCAAAAATTGAAAAACAATAGTTAAGATGTTAATGTATTTGAGTAAGGTACACAATACGTTCTAGATCAATAAGTAGAATAATACATATTCATGCGGATTAATTACCATCATAATCTTTTGGTCATGTTAACTTATAGGACTTTTACAAATCATCATATGTAACAATAATTTAACAAAACAAGCATTAAACTTGGCCAATTCCCATAAAAATGTTTTATGAGAAAAATCATTTGCTTTTGTAGAATGGGAAATGGAAACAAAAAAAAAATTGTTCCTAAGGGGGAAAAACTAGTCTTAAAAAAAGAAACAAAAAGGAAAAGGAAATAATTAGCTTGTGAAACCAGTTAAATCAAACGCAAACAAAGCTCAATTAGATAAAATAGTAAAATGTACTCGATTTCATTGGATTTATGACAACTCAATTAGAAAAATTAGTATTCTAGTTTAAAAAATAGAAAAAAAAATGATAATATAGGGAAAATTTTCATATCCCAAACCCAGAGTCCGGATCAAAACGTTGACAAAAACTAACCAAATTTGGTAGGAGACCTTTTGCAGCTTCTTTTAGCAACCAGGGACATCCTTGAACTGCTTCCACGGAAAGGTCTCGGTGAGGAAGCCCACGTTAATCTGCATGGTCTTCGAGTCCTCGTCGGCCTTGATGCTAGGGATGGGGAGCCAGACAAAGAGCTAAAGGTTAATGTCAAGATAGTTAAAGGTAATGGATGGTGTGAATCACTTTGTGAAAACTTAGAGAGATAGTTACTGAGAATGACATACTCTAACCAAAGCATAATCAACTTCTCAGGCCTTCCATCTAAATCAAATTTACATGCCTAATGGAAGTTCACAACCAAAAAGGGAAACTTCAAAGGAACTAACCTCACAACATGCAATTTCCAGAACATCACTCGCCCAATCCAATTCTCACTTTCTAATTAACATCAAACTATCCCCATCACAAGAGAATCAACACCAAACCACTCCTAAGCAAGGGAGAGCCATGGCCGTACAAAGCATCACCAAGAGTTCATTGCATCATGGGGAAAAAAACCCAAAATTCCAACTACACTGATCAAAACAGAGCATCCGAATAATCCTCATCATCAGAATTCCAACATTAAGAATCAGATTTTTAACCTGGAACATGCAGGCAAGCCCTTTTTCTTCCTACCCTGTGTTGATCCAAGCGAAACAAGCCGACAACAGAGAACCCAGGTGGAGATCATCTCCCATGAACTTCACCTTATTATATCTCCAACTTCCGCCAAGATAAGGGGTTTCCGTGAGGACACAAACTCTGGATCAGAACCAACGCGAGAGTAGATGGTTGGGCTCCGACAGCTCTATTCGATGAAGAGGCAGCGATCGTTGTGCAAGGAAGATGCGCCCAGCGGCTCCCTTCGGCAGATGGCCGATATTGTTGTGCGCGAGTGACGCTGCTCGTCTCCGACGAAACGGAGAGCAAGGGAGAGATAGATCGGGAGAGGGGGCGACATCGGCTTGGGCTTGGCACCGACGACGAGGGGCGGCGACCGACTGGGGGAGATCGGCGGCATTGGCGATGAAGGGGAGGGCGGCTCGGCGGCGTCGGGCGAAGAGGGGAGGAGAAAGGGATCGGGCGATGGGTTTAGGGCTAGCGCACGGAAGCTTTGAGGTTTTAACAGAGAAGATTTCCTCTTAACGTGTGTGTGGGTTCAGATTTTATTTTATTTTACCGGTTCAATTTTATTACTTCACCATTTAAAATTATAAATTTTATTATAAACCTTATTACTTCATTGAATAAAAATTATGAAGTAATTGTTATTAAAAATTAGAAGTAAAGTTCATTTTTATAATCTATGAAGTCTAAAATTATATTTACTACGTAAATTTTATTATCGAAGTTTATTAATATATATTACTTCGTCATTAATCATCGCCGAAGTAATTATTGGCGAAGTATATTATCAAAATTCTACTAGTGTAACCACTACTAGGGCTTTCCCTTTGCTTAGTTTCCACTAGCACTTTATAATTGAGCCACCTACACACTTGGTCAATATCATTAGATCACAACATAACTTAATTTGAATCTTTTATAAATATCAAAATCAAGTTTGATTATCTGATGATTTCCGCACTGACTAAGTGTTTGTGAATCATATTAATTTTTTTATAATTCAAATATCTAACTTTTCAAACCGACTAATCTTAAAGGTGACTGACTTAATCCCACGAGAATTTCCTATTGACTATATGATAAATTTGGGAAGTATAGATAAGTCCTAGCAAATGATCCAACATCACAAGTTATTCGAACATCGTGAACATATGAGAAGCCCTATGTGAGTTTCGAACTCACTTTGTATGAGAGTCTATCGTACCTTTTACCATCACACCATGCTCCCGAAGTCTTGTGAACCGTGTTAATGATCAATATTTTTTTTATCAATATGATAAATAAATTTCTTTTTTTAAAAAATACTTGTATTAGAAATTATATTATAAAGTTCAAAACTATTATATAAATTAAAAAATATAAAAATTTTAAATAATCAAATAAATTTAAATTCAAATTTGAATCCATCTCAAACTCTTACTCATTAAACAAAAATATTTTAAACTTGAATAACCATCTACAACGGGGCAATAGGGCATTTTAAACTCGAACTCAACCTGGGGGCATTTTAACGGGGCATCTCATTTCAAACTCTTACTCATTAATTTATTTTACACTCAACTCAACTCAACTCAACCTGGGCTCAACGGGGCATTTTAATATTCTGATGTATCAGTTGGGAGTCCGTTTAGCACAACTCCGTCGAGATGAGATGCGCAGCCCAGAGCGAACCCTAAACCTCAATCGCCTCCCTACCAAAATTGCCTTTGTCGCCTGCCCTGCCTTCCCTCCACGCTCCTTCTATCCTCCTCTCGTCCATGGGGAAGGACGTCTCTGGATCTCCGGCGGCGCCGCGCCTGGAAGCGCTACCGCCCCCACCGCGTTCTCCACCAACCATAACTTAGCTCGGACCTTCAAGTATCTAATGGGTTCGTCACCTAATCCTCTCCTTTCTTATTCTATCTCGTTTTTTTTTTAATTCTGTTTTCCCCCTGGTTTCAGCAACGCAGTTCTTATCGAGGGGAATCCCGTTTATATTCAATTCATTGATCGTGAGACACCTTACTGCTGCGGACTATGCTGTATTTTTCCTCATCCTAATGCAAGTTCTTTTATTTAGTTTATTTTTATTACTAATATTACTATTATTTAGATTAACATGGGCATAAGCAACTCAATCCTTCGACAACACTGTATATTGTCCGCATGCTAGCCAATTTTGTCTTTTCAGATGAGTTAGGAAATACTAACCAAAATGTTCGCGTAAGAAAGTCAATGTCATGAGGAAGTTGGCATTCATGTAGTTGGTTCTTTTGAATCATGGGCACTTATGCTTGATTTAACAGATTGATAAGCTTAGTTTATTCTATGGATGAATTTTGACACTAGTACTATAGCTTAGACGACCACTGCATCGAGAAAGAATAAAAGGTGCAAGCATAATAGTGCATTTTCAGAGCACAGTCTGTTTATCTTTGTCTGGTACCTTCTTAAGTGAAATGATTCCTCTTGTTGAAGAAAGGTGATGATTTTTCATTTTAAGTTGCATTGGCATTTCAAGCATCACTAAAAATAAAATTGATATGAAATGGTAGTTGCTTCTTGTTGGATTTCTGAATTTTATGTGATACATTATGAGGTTGTTACTCTGTTTGATAGCTATTGTTAGAGCTCACTGAGTGATACTGCAAGTGATGTCTGATAATGGCTCTATGTCTCTCTAGTAAATTATACAAGACTTAGTATTTACTTTTTGCATATACCTTTTTATCTTTTTTTCTTGTTGTAATCTTTATACTTTCTCAAAGATTATATATCCAGTTTCAAGCATTTATTTATGTGTTTAATTTTAAGTTTACAATTAGAAACATGTATATCCCATGTCTATGACAAAACAACACTTAATATGATAACATGTTAAAAAGTTTTCATGCTGTCATCTTCCTTTATTTTGTCTTGATTGGATAATAGTCTAGTTCAAGAAGAATTTCGGTATGATGGTTAACAACCTTGCACCATTGTTAATTTTTTTTTATTTCCTATTCATCTAGTCCTTTTCTTTTGTTCAATTTTTCTTAATGATTTTTTTTACAGCTTTATGCAGTACAATTCCATCTTTTTGTTACCTCCATATTGTTTCTAAGTCGGGAAGGTTTTCGACGGGCATGCATGCGCACTGATGTTGGAAGGTTCTTGTTTCTTCTCTTAAATCTTTCTTGACCAAATCCATTGTATTCATGAAAGAACAAAGTTTTTTACAAAATAAATTTGGAGTCATTTTTTTAACATGTCTCACTCTGTAATATTAATCAAGTGCAATTAACAAGCAATAGCAGAAACAATCTAATTGGTTTTTGATTTAACTAAGAAATATTTATAAATGTATTGATGAGACTTGTAAGGTCGCAGAGAAAGGTTAATCACTAATAGTTGATATTATCCTTTGTAAAACTCAATGGCAGTCAAAGTCTCCATTTATCCTACTAAAATTGTTCAAAATGTCAATTTGTTAAATGAGAGAGCATCATTGAACTGCTGAAGGTGATGGTGTATATTGTTTGTCACCTAGTCATGACCTCACTCCACCCTCTTGGAGTGGTGGATCTGCTACCATTTGTAGTTTTGCACATGGTTGTCAAAATTGACCCAATACATATATGGATTGCTTAAATTGGATTGGTATCAACATAGATTAAGTCAATCTTTCCCGAGAATTCAATCATCTATCATTGGTGAAGAAAGTAGAGTTTCTAAGAAATTACTTAGAAATGAATTAACTTCTTTTGAAACTAGATTAAATCGATTTAAACTTGTCAAATAATGAGTGAAATAGATCAAATAGGGAGAAAATATGGTGAGGTTCCATCAAACTAATTTGATTTGACAAACTCAACCACTCTACACAACTCTTTCTACATTTTATCTTGAATACTTGCAAAAATATATAGGAGAGGAAGATAGTACTTGTTGTTCTTATGTAATAACTTAAATCTCTTAGCTCCTCATTGCTAAAGATTTGATGTGAGATTAAAAAAGTAATCCTGTTGTTGCATGTGGTCTATCGATAAGTAGACCGAACACACATCCATGCTTTCTTCATTCAGTGTTAATCCAAAGCCGTTACTATTGATTGACAGAGAATATAATATTGATCAATACTATTTAAAAACTTCCCCCATGCAAAGGACCGCTGCGATAGGACAAAATGCCCCTCGTGATTTACTTGCCTGTATCTTGCTGTGGGACCGTTGATAGGGTTTGGGCTGCTTGGGGTGATCGATATCACTTTTTGCTCCCATACTATGTAAAAACCTTTTTTCGATTAAACCCAATATTATGATTACTATTCTGTTTTAGCAGATGATATATTGATATCTACTATTATTAATAACTTATATTAATAAATTAGTAGATAATATATTAATATCTAGTGTTATTTAATTTTATATTAATAAATTATTGATTCTGTATTAATACAGACATGATTTATTAACTTTTTGATGATCTTAAAGATATGCATTTAGTTCAAGAAAAGTCAGATGTTATCAGGCCACAAAATTTGAAGATAGAGGAGGAGAATGGGATGCTGCTGCTGTCATTATTCTAAAACTTAAGGCCCTCTGCTTGGATATTGTCAAAATGAATTCATAGATGTCTGTTTTTAAGATGCCATCATATGATTAATTAGCAAATATAATTTCATTTCATGGATTGCCTTTCCTCCCATCAGGCCATTCTGTTAACATAACATGCTTCCTTTATTGTAGAGATAATGCCTATAACTACTTATCCTTTATTGCGACTGTCTTCATCTACAATTATCCTTAACTTAGAACCCTTTCCTTCTCAAATTTCTTTCATGTACTGGTACAATTTGGATTTTTCTGATGATTTATGAATTCTAATTTTGTTGGATGTTATAAAGAGATCACTTACTATTGCAAATAAATGTAACTATATTTAACTTGTTAAATTTCCTCATGCCATATTTTCTCAGCTAACCATATTTGCTTTAGCTTTAAGTTTATTTTGTTTCTTTATATAATAGGATGGTAATGCTAGATAGTATTCATATCATGCAAGATTAAGGTTGTTTGATACTGGTATGTAGTGTTTGGCTTCAGTTGACTAACAAGAGAAACTATGCCAAGAGAAACTATGCGCTTATTGATCTTAATCTGCTAATTGGTCCATAGTGAACCAACTAGCGCCCTGCTTAGTTTGGCCTATTAGAGTCACTTAGTCACTTGTACAGATCTAAGAGGAAGTTGTATATTGACATTATTCCTTTCAGATATTTCATGATACTTAATTGAATACCAAAATCTCTAGCTAATGAAATTTTTGGAAAGAAAAATATCTAAATCTTGAATTTATATGTAATGCTCCTACCTTTTATTCTCTCTCTCATTAAATTTTTGTTCACCTAAAATAAAAGCTCTGCCAAATTACAGCAATAATTCATCGATGGAAGAAGATGCTGCAAGATTATTGAAAGTAGCTTGGCTCACATTCCCAATTGGCATCTTGTTTACTTTTGCAGCCTGTCTCTTTGTGTTCTGGTTTCAGAAGCTCACTTATTCAGATGCATATGCACAAGCTATATTGATCCATGGTATCTCTTGTCATTTAAAACTTCGAACTACTGACTGTTTTCGTACCTGGATGATGTTGACTGATTTTATGAACCAACTCTATTACTGTAAAATTTGCATGGTTTTGAGTGATTTTATTGCAAACTTTGCAGTTTCTGTTGATTTATTTTCTTCAGTAAGGTTGTACATAATTGTTCATTATAAATCATTGGCTAGTGGAGTGTAAAAGTATTCCATATTCTAATAATTGAGTCATCAAATACACAACATTAATTATCTTGTTTCTGTGTCCGTTATTAGATAATTTCTTAGTAATGATGATGCCTGCTCATGTGGCAAAACATATGCATTCCAAATTCCATTCTGGTGCTTACTATTGATGGCTGCCTGGAATAACTCCATGAGTCGTGGTAGTATGAGTTGGTATTGTGTCGCTATTTAAGGGGAATAGTAAAGGGTGTTAGCAAAGCCAGCTTAAAGCAGCGGAAAGTTTAAGGTCAGCTCATTTTTTGTCTTTGAAACAAATGTCCACTGTTGCCTTGGTAGGTGTGCTTTTTGTTTTCTATTGTAGGTCAGTTAATTAGAAAGATGCATTGTAATGTTCTTTTTTTTCTCTAAGAGAACATACTCTAACATCATAAATCAATTATTTTTATCCCATCATATTTAGGACAAACACTCTTTTGCTAACCTACCATGAAGATGTTTGGTGATATTCTGAACTACAGCCATCTTTTGAAGGATTTCATGTCTTGACTTTTGGTTGAAATGGTATATATTGGTATAAACCTTGCAAAAATATATTTAGCTACAAAATTGCCTTTGTTGGAACCAAAGTTTGAAATCTTATTTTGAGTTGGGGTATTGACCCCTAGCTAGAATGAGACGTGCCAGCTCTGCTGATGCTGTGACTATGCTGAGCATGAACCTCAATGAAGGAAGTGGAAGAAGAGGAGAATTGAAGAGTGCGAAGTGGAGGAAGAGAATCAAGGCAAATGAACAAGGTGGACGTAGTCATGGAAGAATTGAGGCTTTGTCGCAAATGAGTAAGAGTCATTTGTATATATGAGAAAGAGGAATTGCAAATGAGGAAAAATTTAAGTTTTGCCATGGACATGGAAGAGGCATTTGTCGCGGACAAAAAAAGAATCAAGGGGAGGAAGAATTGAGGCTTTGTTGGGAACTCAAAAGAAGCGTTCATTGTGGACAAGAAAGAGGAGATGTGTGTGATGAGACATTTGTCACAAATGTGCAAGAATCAAGGCTCACAAACAAAGGTCGTCCTTGATGAAGGTGGATGATGAGAATGAGGGATGAACAAGGAAGAATCGAGGCTTCGTTGCAAACAAGGATGCATCAAGGCATTTGCTATGAACGAAGGACATTGCAAATAGGTTCTTAAGAATGTTTCACAGTCTCAAATGGTTCCACATGTTGATTAGTGGGTAGAATGAGATGTTTTACCCATGTTAGCTGACACAAAATGTCTAATGAAAAATACATAAATTATTATGGTGTCATTGTAATACTCTATATCAATATTCATAGAAAATAGTTTCCTTGAGAATAATTCCCGTATCACATGGTATTTAGAGCTTTCACTAATCCCTTCTCATCGAACATCCACTACATGAGTATTTGTTTATGCGCAACAAAATCTCGAGTGTGCCAGAGTTTAGGTATTTTACGGAATGTTACTGTTTTGGTATTGTGTTGATGTTCTGATGCATGGTGCCGGTGATAGATTGAAGGTCGAAGGAGGAAGGAGATCAAGTATTAGAAGAAGACATTGTTATAGTACCCATGCTGCTCAACTCGGTAATCCTCAACTAACTCAGATGGGTTTAACCATCACAGTCAAGACATTGAAGAGTATTCTAGATTTCTCCAACTTCAACTCGAGTGTCTCTAAGTATATTTGTGGTAATGCATTCATCTTCTCTAATCTTACAACAACGTAGTTCCCTATCCATGTCATAATAGCTTATGGGTCTCACTCATCAGTTAAACACATACATCGATGATGCTGCCCTTTCACCTATGTTTCATTTGCATACTGGATTTTATAGTCATGAATTCTCATTGAGCGTTATCTATTAGCAAGTTTACTAAATTGTTCTCTTATATTTAATGTCACATTTGTTACTATTCAAGATTTGAGGATTGATCAAGTTATTGAAATAGAATATAAGGCTCATGGATGAATTCTCATTGAGCGTTATCTATTAGCAAGTTTACTAAATTGTTCTCTTATATTTAATGTCACATTTGTTACTATTCAAGATTTGAGGATTGATCAAGTTATTGAAATAGAATATAAGGCTCATGAATGAATTCTCATTGAGCGTTATCTATTAGCAAGTTTACTAAATTGTTCTCTTATATTTAATGTCACATTTGTTACTATTCAAGATTTGAGGATTGATCAAGTTATTGAAATAGAATATAAGGCTCATGAACTTTATTAGTTGGATATGCTTGCACGTTCGTCATGAACTTTATTAGTAGGTTGTGCTTGTATGTTCATTAAGTCATTAAATAACACCTGCCCTCTCTGGATCTATAGCCGTCTTGGTCACCTTAATCTCTACCAGTTGAAGCTAATGGTTTCTAGTCTTTAGTCCCTTGATTGTGAGTGTTGTCAATTAGTAAACATGTTAGGTCATCTTTGTTCTAAGAGTGTTCGTAAATATGTTTTTGCACCATTTGTTTTGGTTCATTTGGATGTTTGGGGTCCTATCTATGTCAATTCAACTTTTGCTTTTAATTATTTTGTTAACTTTTTATCAATGACTATTGTCAAATGGCATGGTCTTTCATAATAAAAGATTGATTTGAATTATTCTCTATATTTTCCACTTTCTAAAGTTTGTAACTAGTTTAGAACTTTCATCAAAGTTTTATGTAGTGAGGATGTTAATGAATACTTCTCTCACTTATTCTAATCATATAACTAGATTAGAACTTTTATCAAAGTTTTATGTAGTGGTGATGTTAAGGAATACTTTTCTCCATGGCTTAAAATCTCGTGCCATGCCGAGCGAAATGGTTGAAATATATCATTTTGATAAATTACCAAAATTCGATATTACACAACATAGATATTATCTCATATGTCACTATGTCAATCATATCGATGAGTATTTTTTTATGCTAGCACTCGACACCTCTTGGTATGCTAGAATACAAGATAAAAGGAATTGAGATATTGTTATTATTTAACTATCTTCATATAAGATAATGTCAAATCGTTTATTCTATTTGAAAAATAAACTTTGAAGCTAACTATATAATTATATAATTGTGTTATCTTCTTGTCTTTTTCATTTCCTTCCTATTTAGGGGTGAGCAAAAGGCCTGCCAAAATTAAAAGTTCGGTTTAGTTAATTCAAAAATTCATTCTTTTTCTCTTAAAATATTAGTTATTTCGGTCAAATCGGTTCGATTTCGGTTTTAAAAATTCGAATTTGGTTAAACTGATTAAACTGAACTGAATCAAAATTGGGAGTTTAAAATTCCTAATTCCCTACTTTCGTAATCCTTCCCGGCCTCCCCAACCCTCCCGACTCCCGTCACTCTTGCCTCTCGAAGTCGAAGCCCCTGCCCTCCCCTCTTGTCGCTCTCGCTGACCATCCGTCGTCGCTAATGCAGTCGGCAACCCCGTCGCTCTCTCCTCTTGAAGTCGAAGCCCCTGCTCCCCCCTCGTCTCCTGTATCTTAGCTTGCCTTCTCCTCAGGGACGCTCATTGGAGGATTGCTACCTCGCTAAGTAGGAAGACGCAATCGAGGAGAACGTCCTCTAGGGCTTGGAAGACGAGCGCGAGCAGGACTGCCACTGATTGATGTTGTTGGTATGACTCAAACTTGTGTTTGCTTGATTTTTAGGGTTTCGGAGAGTTGAAATTAGTCGGAAGGGATCACGAGGGAATGCCCCCTTGATCAATTTGTTATCTCGTTTATGGTCTTTGTTCTGATTCATATATTTTCTTAGAGAAAAAAGAAGTTCCATCGAGGGCAGCGGAGCGCGCCTCCTTGTTGTCTCGAGAGAAAGAAATAACTTTTGTCTGTAAATAGAAATTTTGATCTATTGGTAGGGGAATTTTACTTGGTTTGCCTTTTTTTGTATGCTCAATTTTCTCCTCTTCTCGTCATGCAGGTTATCGCAAACCCTCAGATTTGGATTGATTAATTTGTTCATTTCTACAAAAGTTTGGTTGGTCGATTAGATAAAAAAAATAAACGGTTGTTTAATTATTAATTGATTGCTCACTCCTATTCCTATTTCCGCCACGAACATCATACATCTAAATGTTAGCACTATATGGAAACCAATTATGGGTGTCGATGAGTCTTTATAGTTAAATGTTCTCTAAATAGTTCTAGAGATCACCGCAAAGCTCGTTTAGTTGTAAAAGGGTACACACATCTATGGAGTTGACAATCTAGATACTTTTTCTTCAGCCGCTAAGATTATTTGAGTTCGTATATTCCTCCCCCTGACTGCAACTTTTTACTGATTGCTTCATCAGGTTGACGTTTAAAAATACCTTTCTTTAAGATTTGAAAATAGTTTATATAGAGCAACCTCTTGTTGATTAGGTGAGTTTGACCTTGTGTAAACTAAAGAAATCATTATGCAGATTGTGGCAATTTTCAAGAGTGTGTTTGGGAAGCTTAATTCAACTCTCCTTTAGTGTGACATAAATAGGATAGTTACAAACCGTTCACTCTTCTATCTTGTCTCTTATTCAAGGAAGCGTATCCTTTTTATTGTATAAGTGAATGACATTATTAGTATTGGTGATATGGTGAAATTACACGATTGAAATTTTATCTTCATTAGAAATTTGAAACTAAGGATTTAGGTGTTACTCACCTACTTTTTGGGCGTAAAAATTGATCATTTAGAGGGAGATATTTACATTTCATAACATAAGCAGCTACTAGATATGCTTGATGAAAGTAGCTTATCGAATTCTAACACGAGATTTGGAGTAGGAGGGGAGTCATTGAGTGATCTAGGGAAATACATTGACTTGATAAAATATCTTAGTCACCATATCTAACATCTTATTAGGTATTAGTGTGATTAGTTTCAAGATACTCTGTCATGATTATTGAAAATCAGAGAAAAATCCTATGGTACTTTAAGAGTGCTCTAGGAAAAAAAATGCTTATTGTTTGTGATCAAGGTTATGTCTAGATTGTAGGCTATTTAGATGTAGATTTGATGAGGCTCTCCCATAGTGATGTTCTATATCTGGTTATTGGAAATGTAAGCATCAGACAAATGTAACAGCAAGATTGTGGGTAGAGTTTGAATATACAAATTACCCTAGTATTATACAAATTTATTAGGTAAAACATCTTACGATGGAGCTAGAATTTAGTCCTATAAAACCATGAAACTTTACCGTAATAGCTAAGCCTCTATGCACATCACTTCGAAGCCTGAATTTTATGGAAGGACAAAACATATAAAGGTTGATTCTTATTTAATTAAAGAAAAGAGCAATATATTGAGATTGTCAGCTCTAATGATCAATCAGTTAGCTAGCAGATTGCAAATTTGCTGACCAAATCATTAAGTGGGTTTAGGAATCAATGCATTTGTAACAAGCTAGAGTGTTGGGATCTATATATAAATATATAATTGATGAGGGTGTGTTTGTAATACTTTGTACTCTATAAATAACATTTATATAATGTAATGAGAGTTAAGCTAAGGTTATTCATTGAGAATAATTCCCCATCATGATCCTTTTGTCTTCCTGTGAGCATCATGCCTTTGTTCGTAGGCATGATCCTTAGCTTGAGTTTGATAGTTTGGTATGTTTATGCTTATTTGTTGAAGTGTAAATCTATAAACTGTGTTGTTTTCTAGAAGTTAAGTGGCAAACCATCAGAACACAATTCCCCATGTGTTTGGGCCGTAATTCAAGCATCCAGTTTGATCATGAGTGGCTGTTAAATCAACCTGTAAATTACATATCTTCCATTCACTTAAATTTTGGGGTGAGTGGTACGGCAATCAAATTGCATGATTTTCTTGATATTAGATACTTCATGGTGTTACTTTCTCTTGCCCATGGTTTTTGAAGGAACAGGAAGTAGAATGACACAACAAAAAAAAATTTATTTAACATATATCCTCAAATTGACCGCTAAAATAAAAACAGTAAAATTTTCAGAATTTATTTCTGATTGTTGCTATTTTTTTAAGTATGGGGTTTGTGGACCAACTAGCAATGATTATTATGGTAAAGGTCTTTTAACAATTTCTATTAACATAGAATAGGTGCATATCCAATCTTTTCAAGTTTCCATAATTTTTGAAATTCATTTGATGGATGGATTTTCTGTCTATTTCTTATTTCTGGTGTTTTTAACAAGAACATCTTCCATATGACAGGACTTGCCTGTATTCTGGAGTTATTGTCGGAACCCGTATATATACTTTCACAAAATTTTCTTCTTCTTAAGCTACGATTGATAGTTGAAACTGCAGCCACTATCCTACGGTGTATGACGACCTACATCCTGATTTTTAGAAAACCTAATCTGGTAAGGTCATACCTTTCCTCTTACTTGTCCTATACAATATTTATGGATGTAGAAATTAGAAAAACCATTATGTGAACTTAATCTTATTTATGTGTCTGTATCTCTGCAAAACATGCTGTTTTTTTAAGAGAATTTCTCTGATAGTTGTCTAATCTTCAATCTTATCATTTCATTATCAGAGGTGCACCTAAAATGCAATTTATATCCATTTCTTTCGGGTTTGTTTATTTTCTATCTGATTTATCTGATTCAAAATGAAGCTTCTTTTCACTTAGATGGCAGAAGAATACACTAAACTCATTTGTTTCCTTTTTCCCCAATTATTTTTACTCATTCTCATTTCTTTGTATCATCTTTTCTTATACTCACCCAGCGATTGAAATACCATTCAATGGTGGGCGGCACTGACGACTTTTCCTGTTCCGATACGGGAGTGAAATTGACACAGCAAGCACAATAATTTTGTGTGCGTCATCACGTGTGTCACACAACAGAAGGAATTGCGTGCGTCACGTGATAGAAGGAATCGACGAAGGAATCGCGACAGAAAGGAATCATATCAATTCCTGTTGATCAATTCTTTTTGTTGATGGATTAATAAAAAATGCTATATATAGTAGGGGAGGCAGTGGCGAAGGCAACCGGTGAGTGATCAATAGCGGGGAGGCAAAAGCAAGGCGACGACGAGGCGCAGCAAGGCGGCGACCATTCTCCGGACCAGTATGATTTCAATTTGAGCTAAAATCGAGCGAAGGCGTCCCGGAGGCGTATTGGAGGCATCCCATAGATGTCACGGGATGCCTCCGGATGCCGTGGAGCGTCGCGGGACCAAGGTTGGAGGTGCCTCCGACCCCTCTTCGTAAAAGCCCAGGCGGGTTGGAGGCGTCGCAGGACACCTCCGGTGTCATCGGAAGTGTCGCGGGATGACTCCAACACCGTTGGAAGTGTCGCGGGACGACTCCGGTGCCGACAGAAGCATTTCGCGACGCCTCCGGCGCCACGGATGAGCGCAATGCCATTCTGCTGTTATTGTTAGAAAATTAAACTTGCAATTTAATTAATTCAAACAATTCCTAAAATGTGATATTTCGAATATGCTTTCATAAACCTTAATTAAATTATCCCAATAAAATATATAAAAAATATATTTAAAATTAAAAAATTTAATAAATTTTATTAATTGATATTATGATTTTTTTACTATTTTAAATTTTATTTAAAAATTCTAATAAATCAGATTTATATTCTGATATTTTTTTTCTATTTTTTGTATTTTTACTGTTTTACTGTTTATTGATATTTTGATATTTGTTTACTATTTTAAATATATATTGTTTAAATTAATAATTAATTAAATGCATAAAATGTGTATAATTATTATATATAAAGTAGCATCTTTGTATTAATTTATATACTTATTATAGATAATATTTTTTTTGTCTTTGAATTAATTTGAAATTTAGATCTAGAAATATTAACATATTTAACTTTTTACTAGGCTTCTTGCTTCCTAAGCATATAAAACATATATTTTTGTCTTAGAATGTCTCTACCTGATAGATAATATTTCTTTTGTCTTTGAATTAATTTGAAATTTAGATCCATAAATATTAACATATTTAACTTTTTACTTTTAGGCTTCTTGCTTCCTAAGCATATGAAACATATTTTTGTCTTAGAATGTCTCTACTTGATCTGCCTTAGAAATATTACCTGTCCTTTATTTTAGTAGTTTTGATAAAGATATGCTGTCAAGTTTATGATTCCTAATAAAACACTTATAATCTTGTGCACTTCTAATTATTCTAAATTGAGAAAGTTGAATTAATATTCTTAGGAGATTGTTTCAAGTTTACTTTATAAAAATGTGTTATAGAAGATTGTTTTCAGGAAGATGCTTTTTAATACTTAATTTGTAAGTTTACAATGATAAAGACTTTCTTGACGTTATAAAGTGATGACCATAACTTAGAAACGTGTATTATTTTTAACTTTTTATAATGCATAGGTAATAACATCAAAACAACAATCTTATGATCTAGCTTGGCGACACACATGTCGATTAGAGAATCGATTCCATTGACATTGCGATATGAATGGACGTGGCGGTGGGGTCACATGTCTAATAAAATATCTTGTTGGTGGATATCCAAATTGTTTCTAATTGTTCAAAAGTTTTTCGAGAAGTTCATCGTGCAATGAAAGAGGAACTTGATGACAAAAAAGCATTTAAATATAAACAACTACATTGTGAACTTGTTGATAGCTGAAGCTCTAAAGAACCAATCTATGATGAATTTGAAGGTCGTGGTGTGTTCCAAATGATGAAGATTTTTTAGCAGCTTTCAATGCTTCTCGAACTCAATATAAATATGAGCAAAATATGCGACATAGAAATGACTAAACCAGTGCTAGTGGAAGTGACTCAACTACTGCAGTAACATTGGGAAGGGTGTAAGTGTTCGTGTTTCTTTGACACCAGGTGATATTGGTCGTTTTTTCCCTTCTATGGGACGAAGACGTGCAATTGATGTTGCTGATATAGATCCACTGACATTCCCAGACCAAGCTAGTAAATAGATTAGGATTGATGATGCATATATAAAAGAGAAGAAATCAATCGTTAAAATATTGTTAAAGTTTTTTATTTTAATCATATTCCCCCTAATACAGCAAACACATACTACCATAGTATGGTGTCCAACATCCAAAAATCTAGTCCTTGTATTCAACCTTCGACTGCATATGAAATTGTCTGTCGATATTTAGATGAACAAGTGGAGGAGATCAAGACATGGATCCTATATGCAATATGCAATGGAGCTTATATGAGGTTACGTTGATGTGTGATGGCTGGATAAGACCTACACGGATAAGCTTTATCAATTTCTACTATGCTGCAATAGAAATGTGATATTTCATAAATCTATTGATGCAATTGCGGACTATCATGATGCATTCTACATAGATTGTTTGATGGATAGTGTAGTTCAAGAGATATGTATAGAACATATAGTTCAGGTGATTATTGATAATGATGCCAACTTTAAAAAGGCTGGAGAGTCATTGGAGCAAAAGTTTTAAACATTATTTAGGACACCATGCATAATACATTGTATTGATTTGATAATGGCGGATATTAGTAAACTCGATATGGTAAAGAAGGTAATGGAAAAAAGTCGATCTTTAACAAAATTCATCATTGGATTCATTGATTAATGAGGAAATTTCTTGATGGAGAGATTTTGCGATCAAGAGCGATTAGGTTTGCCACTTACTTTCACTATTGAATCAGAAAGAAAATGGATTGAAGGCTATGTTCTCTTCTGAGAATGGGAAGCCTCTTGATAAAGGAGGTATAAAAATTATTATATTTATTAAATTTTGGGGCTATATCACAAATATTCTTATAGCAGTAGAACCTATGTACTTGTTTTATGTAAAGTCGATATAGACATGAAGCCACAAATGGGTAACGTTTAATGCATAATTCATGAAGCAAAAGAGGAAATTAAGAGACATCTATAATTACCAACCAAGTATCAACATTATATTGATATAATCACTACAAGATGGGACAATCAAATAGGAAAATATATTCATTTGACAAGTACGTATTTTTTAATGATAATTTTTTTAAATATTGTTATTAATAATTATATAGGTTTAATTATTGTTCGTTATTATCTCATTTGACATATAAATACCCTTATAATCTTGACACAAATGACGATTTATTAGTGGTCCTTAGAAATGTAATATCAAAACTACAAACAAATAGAGAATCAATTGGTAAGACTATTATTGAAAGTCGATTATTTCGAGAGACATGGTTCTTTTAGCGATTGTAGTGTCATGCAGATATAAAATGGATGCAGGTAAATATAATAAAAGTTATTACTAATTATTATCAACAAAGTTAAATACTATTTTAATTTTGTTCTTATTTATCTTACAAGTGGTGGTTACAATATGGAAGATCGGCTCTAAATTTGAAAAAGATTGCGGTATGAATTCTCTCACAGACGTCTTCAAGTGGTTGTGAAAGAAATTGGTCAACTTTCTTCCTCATTCATACAAAAGTACGAAATCGTCTTTCTTATCATCGCTTGGAGAAGATGATCTACGTTCATTATAATGTGCGTCTTCAACTAAGAGCAATAACAGAAGAGAAGGAAGAACAAGAGTTTGGTGATGTAGATCCATTTGATATTGTATTTGTCAAAACTAAGAATGATCCAATGATGGATTGGTGGAGTGTTATTGAGGTTGAGAATCCATTACTTGATGAAGCAAGAGACCCACCATGACCATTTTCTTGCTTAACAGATTGAAAAATTACAAACTAGAGGAGATATCAGTAAAGAAGAAGATGATGAAGCTTTTGATCAAGAATTTCAATTTTTTGGATCTCGGTCTAGATGTTCTCAAACATCTTGACCCCAAACCCAACCAAAGTCCATAGATAAAGGCAAAAGCAAAGGCGAAGCTCCTGCAATTTTTACTAAAAAGAAAGAAAAAGACAAACCTCCTGCTTTTACGGGAAGGGGTCAATTGAGAATGAGTGAAAATCCACTTGATGCAATTGATGAGCAAGAACATGATGATAATGATGAAACATCATCACCTTTTGATACTATAATCTGACGACAAGTTCGAAATGAGGACAGTGGTGTTGATAGCAGTGCAAGTACTTATGGACGTGATGATAGTGGTGATGCATTTGGTGGTAAAGATTATGTCCCCCTACTAAGCACCAGAGCTATGAACATGTGAGACAGATTATACACATGCAACTTAAGATTATGATCATGGAGCTAGAACTATTCAATATCAACGTCGAAATAAGAGTGATAAACAATAGAAAGCTCATAATTATCAAGATATGTGGGAGAGTTTATTTGAGATTGATTATGGTCGAAGTTCATCATGCTCTCAGCCTTTTGAATGGTGATCCATCATACTAGAGCTAGGGGATGTCTGTTTATCCTTATCCTGTGCCTGTACCTGTTCCGATTTTAGTGGTGCCAGTTCAAATCCAACTTTGAGTGATGAATCGACACACTAATGGACATGTGGAGAAATCAATATCAATATTGCATGTCATGGGATGATTATTTAATCTGGACATTGGAAAACTATGAAATTGATCTAAGCAAATGTTACAAGAATCAATATTTTCATCTGATTCACGCCACTTCTTTTGGTATTAGTAAGGTAATATATTATGATTGTCTTTTTAATTCGAGTTACTAATACATCAATTTTCTTTAAAGAAAATTGTTAAAGAAAATTGTATTTAATTGTTTTTTAACAATATTATGTTGTTCAAGAATTGAGAACTTATATAAAATCAATATATAATTTATTTTTAAATTATACACAATAAACATATTCATCTAATAATTACTATATATAAATAAAAAAAATATTAAAATTTTATCGGCACGACACAATATGTTGGCTCACCTGTCTTTCTTTCTTTCTTTCTTTTACCCTTTTCTTTTGTGGGCTTGATGAGTTCATTGGGGTGTCATGTTGGCCTAAGCACACAGTCCATTTCACTAGTATGATTGTGTCCAAACGTGCTTAGGAGCTGCATCCCTATTGTGACCTAGTTTACATAGGCATGACTAACTAGGGCAATGCGCTAACTTTTGTTTCCTACAATTCCATAAATTCAATATTGTGCCTTCGATAAAATCAAGCTTTCATTTTATTTTGCACCAAATATTGGTAGATGGTGAGCCAACAACTATTGGAGGCTATGAATTAGAGGGAGAGGAGAGGTTTTACTTTGGGTATATCTTTATATGTTTGGGAGCTTGAAGTGAGCCAACTTGCTCTCTCCATTAGTTTTAAAAGAGAAGTCTATGTTATATACATTGTTGTATTCAATTTTTTAACTTCGTGTTTGGGCATGGATTCTCTCCATATATGTAAGCTTTAGAGAAACCACTTTTTTGTGCATCTTGCCCTTTGTTCAAGGTTGTGACTTGTATTTGTATGTGAGTAGTGAATTGCTTCTACATGAGAGGCAAAGATTCTAATCATGTGACTTCTTAGTTGGTTAATTTTCTTATGAACTAGGGTTATGCCCAAGGGGGCCTTTATCTTTGAAGGGAAAAATCACTGTTGAGTCATGTCACAATTTTCCATTTTCATTATATATCCTTTCTAAAATAAGTTGAGCAAGGAGAGTCTCCCCTCTATTTTTAGTAAACTCTTCTTTATATTTTAATAATTTAGATAATGACAAAAGGTTTAGCACCTTCAATATTGGACTACAATATCAACTACACTAAATAAATACCATCTAACAAGAATAGTACATTCAATGAAGCATAAATCAAAAGGGCACTCCTTTCTATTGGAATTGTCAAAAGGGACCCTTTTTCATTAATCATTAAAAAGACGTCCCATCCAATATTTTATTATGAAAATACTCTTGTAGTAACCGTGAGACATAATTGTTACAAGTTGCAACAACTATGACTTACAGCTGCTACGTGTGGTTAAATTAAACCGTGGTCAAATTGCTCAAACTTGATCAAAATTGCTACTCTTAAAATACTTTTGTATCAAAATATTATTTACTAACTAGTTCAAATTGCTCAAACTTGTTCAAAATTGCTTCAACTCAATCAAAATCGCTTAAATATTATTGTACCAATTATGATCCATAGCTGTTACACATTGTAGTATTTATGATTTGTAGCTGCTACAATAATATTAAGCGATTTGATTAAATTGGAGCGATTTTGATCAAGTTTATGTACTAGCAGCTATGCCAAATAGTTGTTACAATAGTGTTGGAATAAGAGTATTCTTGGAATAAAATACCTGTAGTTGCTACAATAGTGTTAGAATAAAGGTATTCTTGGGATTAGGGCTGTAATCGAACCGAGCCGAGCCGAATAGCTGAGAGTTTGAGTTTGGTTCGTTTATTATCGAGCCGAGCTCGAGCTTAATTTATCGAATATAGTGATGACTCGCGAGCATATTCGAGCCTAATCGAGCCTTAAACGAACTTACCAAATATAAATTATTAATTAAACTATTCATCAATTTATTGAAAAAATAAATTATATATTCTAAAAAATATAAAATATTTACTAAAATCTATGATTTTATTCATACAAATGAGCTTTATTGGATATTTTATATTTATTAAATGTAAAAGTGTCAAAATTATATATTTAATGTTAAATATTAATTTTATATTTTACGAACTAGCTCACGAGCTTATTAACGAGTCTGTTCACGAGCTAACGAGCCGAATACTGCTGAATTTGAGTTTGGTTCGTTAATATTAACGAGCTTTATTAAACGAGCTCGAACGAGCTTCTATCGAATCGAGCTCCGAATAGTTCACGAGCGGCTTGATTCATTTACAGCCCTACTTGGAATAAAATATTGGTCGTGGCATTATTTTGATTTTTGAAAAAGGAGCATCCTTTTGACGACACCAATAAAAAAGGGTGTGCCCATTTGATTTTTACCCTTAAAAATTCACCACTAACTCCAGAAGGTATTTGAAACTTGAAAGGTGAAAGCTAGTAGCCTTTTGGGAATGACTCACTGATGAGCCATAGGTCGTAGAGCAAGAACGAGGGTTCTAAACCATGTACATCTTTTTCATAGCATTGGGAGACATTAACTTGCCTTATGTTTTCATTTCCACTACTAATTGTAGTTGTGTGACTGAGCTAAGTCATCAAGTTATTAGCAAGAGCAGAAAGTTTTAATTTGCAACTCAATTGCTATTCACCCCTCTAGCAATTTCCTAAAGGTCCTAACATTAAGACCGTTAATATATATATATATATATATATATATAGGTTTAAAATCTTCTTCAACATTGAAGTTTTAGATAAATTGAAATGAGACTTGCAAAATTGTATAGCCTCGTACGTTTAAAGTATCATTCTATTTCACACTTTTGGTCACTAGCTAGGATTGTATAAGCTTGTCACTACGGTGTGTTGATATTCAATGCACTTGGACATACATTGAAGTATGCCTAGATGAATTTTGATCATTTTTATTCCTGCAGCACTCTTTTATTTAATTTATTTACTTGAAGAGCAACTTGGTGCATGATGCTCACGCCGTCCGGAGAAGGGTCAAACCACATTGGGTTTATTATACAGAGCCTTATCCTGCATTGCAAGAGACTATTTTCGCCACTCAAACTTGTGACCATAAGGTCACATGACAATAACTTTACTGCCGCTTCAATGCTCCCCTTCGTTTAGTTTATTATTTACTTGTTACAATAAAATTAATACTTAGTCTATTAAATCTTATTGTATTAAACATGTTTTAACATGTGCTGTTGAGATGATTTAGATTAGTTTTTAAATCTCTTTCATTTAGATTTTGTACTTCTAATAATTTTGTATCAATTTTTAATTGAAACAGAAATTGACTTTACTCATTTTTATTTCAATCTTTGTTAAGATTTTTTTTTAATAAGTAAAATAGTATAGCACATAAATTTAGTACAAGAATTGACCTTTAGGAACTATTTATGTCCGACATAGTGTTAGATCTCAACGTACATTTAGCACACTCCTAAAATTTTTTTCACTGTCTAATTGCCTCTCAATTTTGCTTGTGACGACCCAGTCATGACCGGTTCCAACCCCGGATAAAGGGAAAAAAAAATGATGAACCAGGCAGCAGACAAATTGAACCTGGGGCGACCGGCCCGGCCCCACGGAAGTTTCCCACCGGTCCAAGCCCGGATGAAGGAGCTTGGATAAAGGAGGGTTTAAACTAGGATCAATGCTCAATGAATGGTCTAATTGTCCCTTACAAGAGAAACTATTATTTGTAGCTCTCCATACATAATGTATCATAGAAGATAAGACAAGATGACGTGCCTTTGTCAACATCCTCCTTTCACTGTAATACCTTCCAAAAACTCACATCATCCGTCGATTTGTCAACATCTCTTGTTGCATGTGGACATCAATCTTTGTTAAGATGAATTCATATAAGTCCACTCTTGTAATTCTACACTTGTTTACTTATAAAATTAAAATTATATAAATTAATTAATTAATTAAATTAAATCAAAATTTTGGATATATGCTAAATCATAATAATTACATTTATTCATCTTGCCATGTGCCAAAATTAGGGGTGTGAATTAGCCGAGCCGAGCCGAGCTTAGCTATGTTTAAGCTAGTTTATTTAGGGGGCGCTTGGTAAGCGGGTTTAGAAGGTGGGAATGAGAATGAAATCTATTTCATTCCCATTGATGATGCTTGGTATACGGGAATCGGAATCAAAATAAGGATATGATACCCTTGATTTCATAACCCACCCCCTACTAGGTTATCACCAAACCCATAAACCCCTCAATCAAACCCATTATCATTCCCATTGCCAAATTTATACCAAGCGCCCCCTTAGTTATTGAGTTTGTTCGAGCTTGTTTATTAAAAATCTTATCGAGCTCAAGCTGAGCTCGAGTTTTTTTATCAAACTCAACTTACAACATATTTGTGCTTATAAATTAGGTTAAACATTTATCTAATACATGAAACTCTTATTATTATTTTAAACATATTATGAATAATTTAAGATTATAAAAATTTATAAATAACTTTAATTTTATATATTTGAATAAAAAATTAATAAATACATTCATAATTTAATTTTACACAAGTTAATAAATAAGTTTATTTATAAATTGTTCATAAAGGGTAATGAACCAATCTTGCTAGTGTTCAAGCTTGATTATTTTGTATATTTTTTTATTATTGGACTAACAAAAACAAGCTTTATTGAATCAAACATCAAGCTTGTTCATGAATATCAGGTTCATTTACAGCCCTAGCAGAAATATGCCAAGGCTTGTCAAGTGTCGGAGCAAGATGAGAGATTATTCATGTTGATCACTATTGGGTTTTCGTATTTAGTGGAATTGCATATTTTGATCATGCCGAACTTGAAACTATGATACGAATAGATCTCAACAAGACATTTGACTATTACTCACAGTGTTACTGCTTGTCTTACCTTGTGTTCCTAGGATCTTTAAAAGATTTTTCCACCACGTGGCATTGTTATTAAATGCTTAAACAATCATGATTAGTAAATACTATGTTTTGATGTTATAATTTCAGAACCTTTTACCTTAGAATGCAAGGTTTTATAATTTTCAAATTAAAAAAAAATACATCTTGAAGAGTTCCTTCTGGATGATTTCTTAGCAGATAATGATGCAATAACGTATGCAGTGGACATAATTAACTATATAAAGTATGCTGGTTTAGTTAGTCATTTTTGACTTACTATTATATATGACAAGATTTTATTTGTTAAGACAAAATGATGTTAGATCTAGCTGTGATCTTTGATGTATTGACAAAATGATGTTTAACATTTTTTTTTGTAGGATTTACATTGAGTATGCAGGGTTATTGTTAGATTTTAGAAATTGAAGTGATGGATTTCATAGATCAAGTGTCGTGCCATGTGGAGCTTTGAACTCGTGGATGAAGCTTGAACATAGACTCCAAACCCATGTAATGTATTGTCGATGTAACCTTGGGTTTGTGTTAGGGTAGATTGATGGATTGATCTTTTGATAACCTAAGTAGAGATTGATTTCTATTGAAGCCTCATGACTTGACGTGTTTCCAGGTCATGTTTTGTCATCAACTTTGTTTTCAGACTGTACGATTGCTTATGAGGCTATAAACTAACCGAATGGTTTGCCTAGACTGTATCGGAGTGCTAGTTGACTGGAAGGCTAGTTGAGGAATAAAGTGTTTCTATTTGAAGAGTGGTTTTGGTTGTGCTTCTTGCTATCAATTATATTTAAGAGCGTACATCAAGATCAATGCTTCAATTCATTCATTCAAGCTCTATCAATAACTGTTATCCTTTTTGCTTGCTTCATTTCATCTCTTAGGAAGATTGTGAGGAGTTGTTTAAGCTCTCATGCTTATCTTGTGATTCTTGTTGAGTTTTCTATTTCATTTCCATCTTGGTTTGTGCATTATAAAGAGTTCTCTAGCTTTTGAGGTCTTATCTTTGAGTGAAGTCCCATTGATTTAGTCAAGCTTTCTAATTTGTGAGGTATCATACTTGATTTGTAGAGGCTTACTACATTGCCTTATTGACATAAGTTTAGAAAATTGAGAATTACACACTTGACGCATTATAGACTAAGTAGAAGCAGGGTCTCGAAACATCATTATATTATCGACTTAGCATTATGTCTATTTCTTATTTATTTCGGCTACATTTATATTATCACTCATATTTTGATGACACACATGCATACTTGAATTTGACAATTACATTTAAGATTTGAGCCTTGCAAAAAATATGAGAAAAGTTAACCATCTATTAACCCCCTTTTAATCGGTCCTTATTTTCCATTGTATGCTTCTATTTTCTGTTTCTCTTCCTCTTCATTGAAGTTATCATATTCAAATGGTATTTTTCGATGTTGACTTGGCACCAATTTTAGGATAAGTACCTTATAGCTATTTCTCATTGATGCACCTTACTTTCTAAGAAAACTCTCTCTAATGCTTGCAGGAAAAGGGGATTGTATTTGCTTTATCTCAAGCTTCCTATGGTTCCTGCTTCTTGTTGGGTTACTGGGCTTATTTTCTGCTCTCCCGAACTGTTAGATATTCTGATCTTTTTCCCTTTAGGTTTGACATTTACATTTGCAAGTTCTATTATTGATAATTATTGTCTGTTCAAATATAATAATTGTTGAATCTTAACATGAAATGTTGTCAGAATTTCAAACTTTTACTTTGACAAACATCTTCTGAAGATGTGCTTATTGTTCACTGGGCAATCTTTCCAAAAGTTGATTCTGCAAGAAGGGGAAAAGATGGTACTAGTATGGTTGGATACACCATATAACCAAGCTGTTTATGGGCTAGTTGATAAATTAGGTACTCATCTACTTGATAAAAAAATTCTAACGTTCCTTGACAAGCAGGTCTAGTACTCATTGATTTGAGATCAGTATAAAAGATGCCTTTAAACATAGCTATAATGCAGGAAGTCTAGTTGTGAGAATGATATTTTTACCGTTTGAGGAGAGCTCCTTTTCTACATTTGCCAAGATGGCATCAGGTCAGCATTTTCAAAACTGAAATTGTCACTGTATTTTTTTTTCTCGAGTACCTCATCAATGACCATTTTTTCCCATTATATTGGGATTATCTATGATCTAGATTTATATAACAAAAAAATCATATTATCCACTTACCACTAAGTATCAGTTTCAATTTTATATCATTGATAATGAAGATGTGCTAAAGGTCTAGAACACATATTGGTTTGCTGCACAACTATAATTTATCATTATTATGTTAATGCTTTTTACAAATAACTTAGTTTATCCAGCTAGCCTGTTAGTTTTTTATGGTAAGATGTAAAAACTTTTAGGTGGTCTTGTTGCCAACCTGGGCTTCTATGGCTTTCTTCTTGTCACATAAAAAATTCTCAAGGTTTTGTTTTGCTACTTCTATAGTATTTTAGTCGCTATTGGCCAAAGTTTAAAATCTCATACCGTGCTGAAGCTAGTTTATGACTATAATAATATAATATGTATATTGCATTGTGTAAACACTTTGACATAATTCCAAACATACCAAAATAAACTCAAATAAGTTTTAATTCTATATTCCTCATCCACTTGACTTGTTTGCTTTCAAATATGCCTTTAACAATTTTGAATACACAACAACCACCAAGTCTTTATCCCACTAAGTGGGGACGGCTATAAGAAACCTCCTACGCTGTTGGATTCTATCTCTTACTATATCCTCATTTATATTTAAAAGAATTTTATCATGTTTTATTGTTGCTAAGCAAGTCTTCTTTAGTTTCTCACTTTCTCGATTAATGTGCATATTTACTATGGTGGCACATCACCTAATTGGAGCTTTTGTTGATATGTATATGTTTATATCATGATTTTCTTATCTAATGTTCTCATTTCTTATCTTGTCCATCTCTGTATGTTCGCACATCCACTTTAACATTTTCAACTTTGCGACTCTCATCATCGGCAAGTGTGCTCACTGCATAGTTCAATATTAAACTTCATATAACATATCAATTTGATCGTCGTTTTTTAAGACATTTAAGTTTTGGAGGTATCTTATGATCACAAAGAACACCTAACGCTCTTCTCCATTTCAACCATTTTGCTTGTATTCTATGTAAAACATTACTTGTCATCCTTTTGTAAAAACGTTCTTATATACTTAAAAGTTCTCAATTTTAAGTAATTCGTCATCTCTTATCCTAACAATTTCCTTGCTACATCTAATATTATTAAATCTTTTGTAAAAAATTCTATATACTTAAAAGTTAAAACATTCTTATATACTTAAAACATTCTTTTGTAAAAACATTCTTATATATTTGCTCTTTACTCTACTAAACCTAAAATCTTTTACTTCTAATATTTTTCTTCTATTACAATTCGAGCTTTACAGTTACTCCTTCACGTGGCTCACAAACAAAACAATTTCATCAGCAAACAATATACACCATGGTAATTTGTCTTGGATGTATCTAATGAGTTTATAAAAGATATGAATTTAGAGTTGATCTTTGGTGAAACCTTATCTTTATAGAAAACGCTGTACTTAAGCTATTTGAAGTCTTGACTTTGATCATTGCATCCTCATTTTCAATATATGCTAGGCTAACACCATTCTTTTCCATAGTTCTCTACCTTATTTTTTTCGAAACTTTGTGATAAGTTTTTTCTAAGTAATATCATATATAAGTTTTATTTCTTTTCTCGATACTTTCAATTGCTTTTTTTTCCTGATACTTTTTAATTAGTTGTTTGGGAATATATTTTAACGTTTATTGTCGACCTTTCAAGCATGAATCTAATTGACTTTCCAAATGTCATGATTCTTCTTTAATTTTTTTTTCTATCACTCTTTTTCAAAATTTTATAGTATAACTCATTAGTTTAATGTCCCTATAGTTCACGAAATTTGGTGCATTTCTTTTGTTTTTATATAGGGGAGTAAAATACTTATCCTTTGGTAACCTGACATTTTTTTCTTATTCAATATCAAGTTTAATAATTTGGTAAGCCATTTAATACCCTATTGCCTAGACATTTCCATACTTCTATCATAATACTATTTGGTTCAATGACTTTTGCATTTTGCATACCATTTAATAACAATTTTATTTTGAAGTCTGAATTCTCCAATAAAAATTTAAATTTTTATACCCCTCTAATCTGCCTAAATTACATCATCTAAACTTTCATTAAAAAATTGATGAAAATAGTCCATCACTCCTTTATTTCCGTATCCTTCACTCATACCTGGATTCATTTTTAATGCAAACAATTTTGAATAAACAAGCTGAAAAAAAATTCTAGATATTACTTGAATGCATTTTGATGCATGCTGAATGTCGATATGGTATGATACTCATTGGTATGTCAACACATAGCAATTATCCATGCTGATATGTATTTAAATTTGTTAATTTGTTGATACTGTCCTTCCCAACATGATATGAAATTTCAAACCATGCTATTGACTATATCCATACTTCACTAGTTACAAATGTGCTAACTTTAGAGAATTGATTTACTTGTCATCTAGTTGTCTTTATGCACTTTTAGGAATTTAAATTTTGTATTAGAAGATTATAGTTTTTATCAGTAAGATAGATATCTTTCCTTACTAACAGGCCAGTCATCTCAAAGGATTGTCAGGCTTGGGAATTCCCTGATGGAAGCTCTCAAGCTTGTTATGTTGATTGGTATGGTCTAGTTCATTTGCAGCTACTTTTTGCGAATTCTAGTCTCTCCAATTAGTATTTAGATTTAATTGTTTCACACTTATTTGATGCTGATTGTGACCAATTTTTGTTGATAATTTGCTTTCCCTTAGAAACTCAAATTAAAGCAGTATTTATTTTGAAAGGCTAACCTGATTGATGTTAGTATTTGCATCAAATTCTTTTTTCATCTTCCAGGAAAAATAAAGGAATACTAGGAAATCAATATAAGACTGTAGGAACATATAATTTTGTCAACTTGTATGCTTAAGATGGATGCCATCATCCATATTAGTGCTGAAAATGTTGATATTGAAGGAACTTTTCAGAATGTCTTAGAAAAAAATCACTAACCTTATTTTTAAGAGATTGTAAAATCAAACCATCTAAATAAATGAATTTATCTCTACTAAGTGCTTAAGACCACATTTTTCATGTCCAAATATCAAATGAATGCTTATCGTAAAGTGATTCCAAAGACAACAGTTAAGCTTTTTGAAAATTAGAATGTCTATTTCGCACAACACTTATTGGACAGTAGAGTGGATGCTAAATATAATCTTCCTCAATCCTCACACAGTCATACTTATGAACTCTTAGCTTCTATTGCATGTTTAAGTGCTTCAATTCTCTTTCACTACAAATTTAGCTGCTAAGTTGGATCTTAGTAGTGCTTATCTGGCGTTTCAGTTTTTCTATTAACTGTTGCAGGCCTTTTGGTGATGGCATTTGGTCCAAGCTATTCATATACTCTGATAAGACTTCTCTATGGGAGCAAATGGAGTGATGGAGAAGCACCAGCTGCCCTCCGTTATTATTTCCTTTACGTTGTTACCTTAGCTATAAATGGTTGGTAATTAATTTATTATACAAATGGAATTGTTTCCACTTCCTACATTCTGATAACTGTGATATTGGATGTCATTAACTTCTTGTGCTTAAGCTCTTCATAACTCAGATAACTAATTTAACTGAATTTCACAGAAAAGCAAAATGGTGCCAGCTCAAAAGCATAAAAGATGAAGACCTCTCATGCATATAGAAACTATTACAAATATTTAAGGATTTAAACTTAGACTCTTGGATGGAGCTCTATCATTACATGCAAAACTTGCTGGGGACTATTACAGTCTTGACACTAGCGACTAGCGAATTGACTGTTAATATTTACATCTTTATTTAGTTTGATGCTTCATTGTACTTATTGAAATAAACAAATTTCTATAGAAATTTTAAGTTATTTTAATTATAAAGTGGCTATTCACTTATCTCTTTAATGTTTTGCATTTCTTTCACTCCTTTGCTTTTGTCTTTTTCTAAAACCTAGTAGTACAAAGTATGATCATTTGCACATGACATATGTTTATTAACATACAAGGATAGACACTCCATAATTATTGTTCAACAACTATTGCTTTTGTTCAACAAGAATCATGACATCTGGAAAGTCGATTATAAGCACTATAAACGTGCAAATTCTTGTTAAACCAGTGGCACACATCAAGATTGCTTAAATTTTGTCATCAGTGAGCTTCACTGAGCATTTATTAAGAGATGCCTCAGCTTAAGTTTCAGAACTCTTTTTTTTCTGTGCTTTTTCTTGACCATTAATCAAAAGCTTGCACTAGCATCACAACCTATGGATTTATTTACTTTTCAACATTTTGTTAACTGTATATGAATATTTTAGATATTGTTAGACTCATATCTTAAGTTTGGATTTTGCTGACGGTTATAGTTTTCTTGCTCTAGGAACATCGGAAGCTTTTCTTCATGCAATTGCTAATGAGAGACAAATTCAGAAGTCAAACAATTTAATGTTTGTATTCTCCGGTGTTTATGTAGCACTAAACATCATCATGGTTCGATCTGCTGGAGCAATTGGCTTAATTGCTGCTAATTCATTAAGTATCCTTCCTAATGCATTTTCTCATCAATGACAGTTTGATCACTTGGGTGCATTTTTTTTTATTCAAATGTAATATGGACATAAGGTTTACCTATTTCGTGTTAATGTTCCTTTTTGACCCATACTATACCACTCACCTTTCATTTAGGAGATGATGCATGTGTATTTTAAGAGTGAGGGAATACCCTCTGAGATCAAAGTAGTTTAAACTTTTGTTGTTATAGAAAAAGGATAGGCTGCTCAAATTGCAATCTAGTGCGCTGCAGACAACACAAAGTATACGCTTTTACTGCTCAAATGAGTTGCACTTGGGGGGGGGGGGGGGGGGGGGGGGTTGGATGTGAGAGGATTGATATATGCATTGCTTTATTGTGAGAAAGGTACCTCTCTAATTCTGCAGCAGTTACAACATTCAGTTTTGTAGTTTACTAGCTATTGAGAATCTTGTATATTATTACTGTAGGAATCTCCTGGCAAGTTCTTTTTACCAAGCAGATATTGCCTAAGCCAGAAGTTTCTAAGTGGTGAAATGACACAAAAGAAGGTGGGAGACTTTACATGTTGGCTTGGGCACCCTCAGTTCCTAAATCTAATGCGAATTACATAAATCACATCTGAGAAACATGTGGATAGACTGAAGATCTGCAACATGATGCTTCTAACATTATAGTGATGTTATCTAAAAGATGCTATTTTTCTTTTTTTTTTTTTTGTATTTGCAAAGTATATGCCAGGAATTCAGTCATTATACTCATGAAATGTTAAGCAAATATCCAAATAATTCCAATTAGTCCTATAAAAATATTGAACTGCTTTGTGCATTGGATTAACTGGATTAATTTTTTTTTCCTTCACCGTCACTAAGATATGTTTTCAAGGATAATATACTCTGTAATATTTATCAACAACTATTTCCAGGTTTGTGGGATCTTTTAAAATTTTGGCCTGACATTACTTTTGTAAGAATTTTTGTTGTCAATTAAATGCTCGTTTGTAACTTATTGAACAGGTTTCGCCTTCGTTCTCCCTTTTACGGTGCTTGCCTTCTGGATGGGAAGTTTTACTTCTTTCATGCATAATAACACTCATATCTGAGAGAGTGCTCTTGGATAAGGAGAACTTTTGGCAGACTCTTCCTGCACACCTAGCCATTGGTTTCACATGTTTCTGCATATCTTCTATAGTCATGTACGTGCTTTCCCCTTCTCCTTTTATGCCTTATGTGGATCTTGAAAGACACCAGATGTTCTGTGATGCTAGTTGAGTGGTTGAATGATACATAATATTATTGATGGAACAGTTATAGGCGCGAGAAGCAGTTTATCAAGAAAATCATAGGTATGCGTAAGCATATTGACTGAAAGAAACAGATGATGTTGGCTCGGCCGGTTATTGCTTCAAGTAACTTCGATGTAGGTACATTCTTACTTTCTTTCGTATTTCTATTTTTATCAGATACCAACTATTGGACTCTACATGTGCAGTCTTATCAATGAAATGATTCTTCTGATTGCCTTCGTAGGATCACATCGGCTACGTGATCCTACCCGACAGGTTCATTGGATCTTTGGAGGTTCGCGGTAAAGTTGTGCGTTTGTACTTCCGAGTTTTCTTGTTATGGCTGGCAAGGGATAAGTTTCTGATATCTTGCAGTAATGTTAACACATTCTCCGGCGTCGCATAGTGCCAGATATCTTTAGGAAGAGAAGTTACTATTTATTGATGTATATTGAAGGCAGTTTTGTCTATAATTTTCAGATTTTAAATTCAACGTCCATATCTTAGTTGTCTTGTCAATTTCAGCATTCATTCAATATAGATTTTGACAGGTGAATATTCAAAATTAGAACATTTGTATCAGGCTTAATGTGTCTAGCCGATTGATATGAAAATATGAGTTGCTGTTGCTACAGGATTCAGATTGTCAAAAGCCATTGATGGCGCAACAATGATCTGATTCCTTGAAGACTATTGCGACAAGTCGACTGGAGGTAACTAGGCAGTCGATTATTGGACGTTGGGCAACAATGGTAACAGTCGACATTAGCAACTATAAAAGAGGAAGATGAAGTGAGACTGAAGGATGACGTTCTCTTAAAACTTTCAAGCATTTCATAACTTTACTGTAAATTTCTTGTACTTTCTTTGTGCTCCATTGTAAAGTCTTTACTTAAAAAAGATTCTAGTAATTTTAGAGGTGATCCAACTGAATAATTAATAGGTAGTGCAGTAGAAGTTAAGGCTGCCGAACCCTGTTAAATCTAGGGTTGTAAATGAATCAAGCCGCTCGTGAACTATTCGGAACTCGATTCGATAAAAGTTCGTTTGAGCTCGTTTAATAAAGCTCGTTAATATTAACGAATCAAATTCAAATTCAGCAGTATTGGGCTTGTTAGCTCGTGAACAGGCTCCTTAATAAGCTCATGAGCTAGTTTGTAAAATATAAAATTAATATTTAACATTAATTATATAATTTTGATATTTTTATATTTAATAAATATAAAATATTTAATAAAGTTCATTTGTATTAATAAAATCATATATTTTAATAAATATTTTATATTTTTTAGAATATATAATTTTTTTTTTCAATAAATTGATGAATAATTTAATTAATAATTTATATTTGGTAAGTTTGTTTAGGGTTCGATTAGGTTCGAATATGCTCGTGAGCCATCACTATATTCGATAAATTAAGCTCGAGCTTGGCTCGATAATAAACGAACCAAACTTAAACTCTCAAGTATTCGACTTGGCTCGGTTCGATTACAGCCCTAGTTAAATCTATTGTTTTAACTAATGGAACTAATCCCGAAACAAGTTTGTGAAATCATAAACACTGCCTAGTTAGGCCATTTGATCCCCAATAGAGACCTCATTTAACTTTGCCACAGGAGATAGAAAATGGATTGTTAGTGCAATCCATTACTAGCTGACTTAAATACATTGAAATCCATACTCCAGCTAGGATTAAAAAAATAAATCTCAACTTAACAATATACTAAAGGTAGCAGCTTAAAGTTTAGCTATCAAGCATATACTTTCAGAAAATTTGACAAAAGTATCATTTACATTATTCTTTGACCTATGAGGACTCACGCGATTCATTTGGTTACGAAAACTTACAACCATAAACAAGAAGGTAAGACAGTTTGAACAAGAATTATTCCACCAAAGCAATTTGATCACTGACTGACAAACAATGTTTTGATCATTGGAAACCAAGAAAATCCTGCCTCACGGATTGCCAGTGTTTCTTTGTCTGACGAACTCGCTCAACTCTTTCAATCTGAAGCCGCTTCCGCCAGTAGTCAGGACAACTGTTTTGATATACAAATTAGGGGAAATCCCCGGCAGCAAAGCAATTGGAGACAGACCATGTTTCTGAAATATACCTGTGGCTC
>JAGFNQ010002771.1:573219-740017 GCA_024364735.1 Boesenbergia rotunda
TTTAAGCAGCTATCAATGCCTCACGAACTCAATATGACTATGAGCAAAATATGCGACATAGAAGTGACTCAGCTGGTACTAGTAGAAGTGACTCAACTACTGCACCGACATTAGGAAGGAGTGCAAGTTTTCGTAGTACTTCAACATAAAGTGGTATTGGTCGGTTTTTTTCTTCTATGGGACGAAGACGTGCAATTGATATTGCTGATATTGATCCACTGGCATTTCCAGACCAAGCTAGCAAACAGACTAGGATTGATGATGCATACACAAAAGAGAAGAAGAAATCAATCGGTAAAAGCATTGCAAAATTTTTTCATTTTAATCATATTCCTCCTAATGCAGCAAACAACACATACTACCGTAGCATGGTGTCCAACATCCAAAAATCTTGTCCTGGTATTCAGCCTCCGACTGCATATGAAATTGCTGGTTCATATTTAGATGAACAAGTGGAGGAGATCAAAACTTGGATCCTATCATGCAAAAAGCAATGGAGCTTATATGGGGTTACGTTGATGTGTGATGGCTGGACAGGACCTACACGGATGAGTATTATCAACTTTCTATTATACTGCAATAGAAAGGTGATATTTCATAAATCTATTGATGCAACTACAGATTTTCATGATGCACCCTACATATATCGTTTGATGGATAGTGTAGTTCAAGAGATAGGTGCAGATTATATAGTGCAGGTAATTACAGATAATGGTGCCAACTTTAAGAGGGCTGGAGAATTATTGGAGCAAAAATATCAAACATTATTTTGGACACCATGTGCAGCACACTGTATCGATTTGATGATGGGAGATATTGGTAAACTCGATATAGTGAAGAAGGTAGTGAAAAAAGGTCAATCTTTAACAAAATTCCTCTATAATCATCATTGGGTTCATGGATTAATGAGGAAATTTATCAATGGTGAGATTCTACGACCAGGAGCGACTAGGTTTGCCACTCACTTTCTCCTGTTAAAATCGTTGAATCAAAAAAAAGTTGGATTGAAAGCCATGTTCTCTTCTGAGGATTGGGAAGCCTCTCGATATTCTAGCACAGCCGAAGGTAAAGAGGTGCAAAAAATTATTATATCTGTTAGATTTTGGGACTATTTTGCAGATATTCTTCTAGCAATAGAACCTTTATACGTTGTTCTACGTAAAGTCGATATGGACAGGAAGCCACAAATGGGCAACGTTTACCGTCTAATTCATGAAGCAAAAGAGGAAATTAAGAGACGTCTTCAATCACCAACCAAATATCAACATTACATTGATATAATCAATACAAGATGGGACGATCAAATGGGAAAATATATTCATTTAGCAGGTACGTATTTTTTAATAAAGAATTTCTAATAATGTTATTAATAATTGCATTTTTATATATGTTTAATTATTGCAGGTTATTATCTCAATCCGGCATATCAATACCGTTATAATCTTGGCACAAATGATGATTTATTACAAGCCCTCAGACATGTGATATCAAGACTACAAACAAATAGAGAATCAATTGCTGAGACTATTAATGAAAGCCGATTATTTCGAGAGGCATATGGTTCTTTTAGTGATCCTATTGCAGTGTCATGCAGATATAAAATGGATGCAGGTAAATATAGTAAAAATTATTATTAATTATTGTCAGCAAATAAAAATATTATTTTAATTTTGTTCTTATTTATCTTACAGCTGAATGGTGGTTACAATATGGAGGATCAGCTCCAAATTTGAAAAAGATTGCAGTACGAATTCTCTCACAGACAACATCTTCAAGTGGTTGTGAAAGAAATTGGTCAACTTTCTCCCTCATTCATACAAAAGTAAGAAATCGTCTTTCTTATCGTCGATTGGAGAAGATGGTCTATGTTCATTATAATATGCGTCTTCAATTAAGAGCAATAACAGAAGAAAATGAAGAACAAGAGGCTGGTGATGTAGACCCATTTGATATTGGATTTGTCCATAATGAGAATGATCCAATGATGGATTGGTGGAGCGCTGTTGAGGCTGAAAATCCATTACTTGATGAAGCAGGAGACCCACCACGACCATCTCAATTTCTTACTCAACAGATTGAAACAATACAAACTACAGGAGATATCAGGGAGGGAGAAGATTATGATGAAGCTTTTGATCAAGAATTTCGATTTTCTGGATCTCGATCAAGACATTCTGAAACATCCCAAACCCAACCAAAGTTCACAGATAAAGGTAAAGCTCCTGCAGTTTTTACTAAAAAGAAAGAAAAAGTCAAGCCTCCTGCTTTTACAGGAAGGGGTCAATTGAGAATTAGAGAAAATCCACTTGATGCAATTGATGAACAAGAACATGATGACAGTGATGAAACATCATCACCTTCTGATACTGTAGTCCGACGAGAAGTTAATAGCAGTGCAAGTACTCATGCAAGTGATGATAGTGACGATGCATCTGGTGGTCAAAATTATGATCCCCCTACTCAAGCACCGGAGCCATAGACATGTGAGGCAGATTACACACATGCAACTCAAGATGATGATCATGGAGCTAGACCTATTCAATATCAACGTCGAAATAAGGATGGCAAACAAAAGAAAGCTCACAATTATCAAGATATGCGACAGAGTTTAGCTGACATTGATTCTGGTCGAAGTTCATCATACTCTCAGCCTTCTTATTATAGCTCTGATGCATCATATGGTGATCCATCATACCACAGTTCAGAGGCATATGTTTATCCTTATCCTTATCCTGTGCCTGTACCTGTTCCGATTTTAATGGTGCCAGTTCAAGTCCAACTTCCAGTGATGAATCGAGATACACTGATGGACATGTGGAGAAATCAGTATCAATATTCCATGTCATGGGATGCTTATTTAATTTGGGCGTTACAGAACTATGGAATTGATCTAAGCAGAATGCTACAAGAACCAATGTCTTCATCTGATTCACGTCACTCCTTTTGGTATTAGTTAGGTAACATATTGTAATGTATCAATTTTATTTCGAGTTATTGATAGATCAATTTTCTTTAAAGAAAGTTATATTTAATTGTTTTCTTAACAATATTAAGTTGTTCAATAATTGAAAACTTATATCAAATCAACATATAACTTATTTTTAAATTATACACAATAAATATATATTTATCTAATAATTATTATATATAAATAAAAAATACCGAAACCATACCGGCACGAAACGATACGATACCGAAACCGTATCGTTCCGGTCTGGGACCGAAACATCGGCACGGGTCGAAACTTAAAACCTTGCTCACTGCATAGTTCAATATTAAACTGCATATAACATATCAATTTGATCGTCGTTTTTTAAGACATTTAAGTTTTGGAGGTATCTTATGATCACAAAGAACACCTGACGCTCTTCTCCATTTCAACCATTTTGCTTGTATTCTATGTAAAACATTTCTGTCGACTTGTCATCCTTTTGTAAAAACGTTCTTATATACTTAAAAGTTCTCAATTTTAAGCAACTCATCATCTCTTATCCTAACAATTTCCTTGCTACATCTAATATTATTAAATTTTTTGTAAAAATTCTATATACTTAAAAGTTAAAACATTCTTATATACTTAAAACATTCTTTTGTAAAAACATTCTTATATATTTGCTCTTTACTCTACTAAACCTAAAATCTTTTACTTCTAATATTTTTCTTCTATTACAATTCGAGCTTTACAGTTACTCCTTCACGTGGCTCACAAAACAAAACAATTTCATCAGCAAACAATATACACCATGGTAATTTGTCTTGGATGTATCTAATGAGTTTATAAAAGATATGGATTTAGAGTTGATCTTTGGTGAAACCTTATCTTTATAGAAAACGCTCTTATCTTTATAGAAAACGCTGTACTTAATTTGTTTAAAGTCTTGACTTCTATCATGGCATCCTCATTTTCAATATATGCTAGGCTAACACCATTCTTTTCCATAGTTCTCTACATTATTTTTTTCGAAACTTTGTGATAAGTTTTTTCTAAGTAATATCATATGTAAGTTTTATTTCTTTTCTCGATACTTTCAATTGCTTTTTTTTCCTGATACTTTTTAATTAGTTGTTTGGGAATATATTTTAACTTTTATTGTCGACTTTTCAAGCATGAATCTAATTGACTTTCCAGATGTCATGATTCTTCTTTAATTTTTTTTCTATCACTCTTTTTCAAAATTTTATAGTATAACTCATTAGTTTAATGTCCCTATAGTTCACGAAATTTTGTGCATTTCTTTTGTTTTTATATAGGGGAGTAAAATACTTATCCTTCAGTAACCTGACATTTTTTTCTTATTCAATATCAAGTTTAATAATTTGGTAAGCCATTTAATACCCTATTGCCTAGACATTTCCATACTTCTATCATAATACTATTTGGTTCAATCACTTTTGCATTTTGCATACCATTTAATAACAATTTTATTTTGAAGTCTGAATTCTCTCATAAAAATTTAAATTTTTATACCCCTCTAATCTGCTTAAATTACATCATCAAAACTTTCATTAAAAAATTGATGAAAATAGTCCATCACTCCTTTATTTCCGTATCCTTCACTCGTACCTGGATTCATTTTTAATGCAAACAATTTTGAATAAACAAGCTGAAAAAAAATTCTAGATATTACTTGAATGCATTTTGATGCATGCTGAATGTCGATATGGTATGATACTCATTGGTATGTCAACACATAGCAATTATCCATGCTGATATGTATTTAATTTTGTTAATTTGTTGATACTGTCCTTCCCAACATGATATGAAATTTCAAACCATGCTATTGACTATATCAATACTTCACTAGTTACAAATGTGGTAACTTTAGAGAATTGATTTACTTGTCATCTAGTTGTCTTTATGCACTTTTAGGAATTTAAATTTTGTATTAGAAGATTATAGTTTTTATCAGTAAGATGGATATCTTTCCTTACTAACAGGCCAGTCATCTCAAAGGATTGTCAGGCTTGGGAATTCCCTGATGGAAGCTCTCAAGCTTGTTATGTTGATTGGTATGGTCTAGTTCATTTGCAGCTACTTTTTGCGAATTCTAGTCTCTCCAATTAGTATTCAGATTTAATTGTTTCACACTTATTTGATGCTGATTGTGACCGATTTTTGTTGATAATTTGCTTTCCCTTAGAAACTCAAATTAAAGCAGTATTTATTTTGAAAGGCTAACCTGATTGATGCTAGTATTTGCATCAAATTCTTTTTTCATCTTCCAGGAAAAATAAAGGAATACTAGGAAATCAATATAAGACTGTAGGAACATATAATTTTGTCAACTTGTATGCTTAAGATGGATGTCATCATCCATATTAGTGCTGAAAATGTTGATATTGAAGGAACTTTTCAGAATGTCTTAGAAAAAATCACTAACCTTATTTTTAAGAGATTGTAAAATCAAACCATCTAAATAAATGAATTTATCTCTACTAAGTGCTTAAGACCACATTTTTCATGTCCAAATATCAAATTAATGCTTATCGTAAAGTGATTCCAAAGACAACAGTTAAGCTTTTTGAAAATTAGAATGTCTATTTCGCACAACACTTATTGGACAGTAGAGTGGATGCTAAATATAATCTTCCCCAATCCTCACACAGTCATACTTATGAACTCTTAGCTTCTATTGCATGTTTAAGTGCTTCAATTCTCTTTCACTACAAATGTAGCTGCTAAGTTGGATCTTAGTAGTGCTTATCTGGTGTTTCAGTTTTTCTATTAACTGTTGCAGGCCTTTTGGTGATGGCATTTGGTCCAAGCTATTCATATACTCTGATAAGACTTCTCTATGGGAGCAAATGGAGTGATGGAGAAGCACCAGCTGCCCTCCGTTATTATTTCCTTTACGTTGTTACCTTAGCTATAAATGGTTGGCAATTAATTTATTATACAAATGGAATTGTTTCCACTTCCTACATTCTGATAACTGTGATATTGGATGTCGTTAACTTCTTGTGCTTAAGCTCTTCATAACTCAGATAACTAATTTAACTGAACTTCACAGAAAAGCAAAATGGTGCCAGCTCAAAAGCATAAAAGATGAAGACCTCTCATGCATATAGAAACTATTACAAATATTTAAGGATTTAGACTTAGACTCTTGGATGGAGCTCTATCATTACATGCAAAACTTGCTGGGGACTATTACAGTCTTGACACTAGCGACTAGCGAATTGACTGTTAATATTTACATCTTTATTTAGTTTGATGCTTCATTGTACTTATTGATAAACAAATTTCTATAGAAATTTTAAGTTATTTTAATTATAAAGTGGCTATTCACTTATCTCTTTAATGTTTTGCATTTCTTTCACTCCTTTGCTTTTGTCTTTTTCTAAAACCTAGTAGTACAAAGTATGATCATTTGCACATGACATATATTTATTAACATACAAGGATAGACACTCCATAATTATTGTTCAACAACTATTGCTTTTGTTCAACAAGAATCATGACATCTGGAAAGTCGATTATAAGCACTATAAACGTGCAAATTCTTGTTAAACCAGTGGCACACATCAAGATTGCTTAAATTTTGTCATCAGTGAGCTTCACTGAGCATTTATTAAGAGATGCCTCAGCTTAAGTTTCAGAACTTTTTTTTTCTGTGCTTTTTCTTGACCATTAATCAAAAGCTTGTACTAGCGTCACAACCTATGGATTTATTTACTTTTCAACATTTTGTTAACTGTATATGAATATTTTAGATATTGTTAGACTCATATCTTAAGTTTGGATTTTGCTGACGGTTATAGTTTTCTTGCTCTAGGAACATCGGAAGCTTTTCTTCATGCAATTGCTAATGAGAGACAAATTCAGAAGTCAAACAATTTAATGTTTGTATTCTCCGGTATTTATGTAGCACTAAACATCATCATGGTTCGATCTGCTGGAGCAATTGGCTTAATTGCTGCTAATTCATTAAGTATCCTTCCTAATGCATTTTCTCATCAATGACAGTTTGATCACTTGGGTGCATTTTTTTTTATTCAAATGTAAAATGGACATAAGGTTTACCTATTACGTGTTAATGTTCCTTTTTGAACCGTACTATACGTCTATACCACTCACCTTTCATTTAGGAGATGATGCATGTGTATTTTAAGAGTGAGGGAATACCCTCTGAGATCAAAGTAGTTTACAAAGTAGTTTAAGCTTTTGTTGTTATAGAAAAAGGATAGGCTGCTCAAATTGCAATCTAGTGCGCTGCAGACAACACAAAGTATACGCTTTTACTGCTCAAATGAGTTGCACTTGGGGGGGGGGGGGGGGGGGGGGGGGGGGGGGGGGTGGATGTGAGAGGATTGATATATGCATCATTGCTTTTTGTGAGAAAGGTACCTCTCTAATTCTGCAGCAGTTACAACATTCAGTTTTGTAGTTTACTAGCTATTGAGAATCTTGTATATTATTACTACAGGAATCTCCTGGCAAGTTCTTTTTACCAAGCAGATATTGCCTAAGCCAGAAGTTTCTAAGTGGTGAAATGACACAAAAGAAGGTGGGAGACTTTACATGTTGGCTTGGACACCCTCGGTTCCTAAATCTAATGCGAATTACATAAATCACATCTGAGAAACATGTGGATAGACTGAAGATCTGCAACAAGATGCTTCTAACATTATAGTGATGTTATCTAAAAGATGCTATTTTTCTTTTTTTTTTTTGTATTTGCAAAGTATATGCCAGGAATTCAGTCATTATACTCATGAAATGTTAAGCAAATAATTCCAATTAGTCCTATAAAAATATTGAACTGCTTTGTGCATTGGATTAACTGGATTAATTTTTTTTTTCCTTCACCGTCACTAAGATATGTTTTCAAGGATAATATACTCTGTAATATTTATCAACAACTATTTCCAGGTTTGTGGGATCTTTTAAAATTTTGGCCTGACATTACTTTTGTAAGAATTTTTGTTGTCAATTAAATGCTCGTTTGTAACTTATTGAACAGGTTTCGCCTTCGTTCTCCCTTTTACGGTGCTTGCCTTCTGGATGGGAAGTTTTACTTCTTTCATGCATAATAACACTCATATCTGAGAGAGTGCTCTTGGATAAGGAGAACTTTTGGCAGACTCTTCCTGCACACCTAGCCATTGGTTTCACATGTTTCTGCATATCTTCTATAGTCATGTACGTGCTTTCCCCTTCTCCTTTTATGCCTTATGTGGATCTTGAAAGACACCAGATGTTCTGTGATGCTACTTGAGTGGTTGAATGATACATAATATTATTGATGGAACAGTTATAGGCGCGAGAAGCAGTTTATCAAGAAAATCATAGGTATGCGTAAGCATATTGACTGAAAGAAACAGATGATGTTGGCTCGGCCGGTTATTGCTTCAAGTAACTTCGATGTAGGTACATTCTTACTTTCTTTCTTATTTCTATTTTTATCAGATACCAACTATTGGACTCTACATGTGCAGTCTTATCAATGAAATGATTCTTCTGATTGTCCTTCGTAGGATCACATCGGCTACGTGATCCTACCCGACAGGTTCATTGGATCTTTGGAGGTTCGCGGTAAAGTTGTGCGTTTGTACTTCCGAGTTTTCTTGTTATGGCTGGCGAGGGATAAGTTTCTGATATCTTGCAGTAATGTTAACACATTCTCTCGTGTCACATAGTGCCAGATATGTTTAGGAAGAGAAGTTACTATTTATTGATGTATATTGAAGGCAGTTTTGTCTATAATTTTCAGATTTTAAATTCAACGTCCATATCTTAGTTGTCTTGTCAATTTCAGCATTCATTCAATATAGATTTTGACAGGTGAATATTCAAAATTAGAACATTTGTATCAGGCTTAATGTGTCTAGCCGATTGATATGAAAATATGAGTTGCTGTTGCTACAGGATTCAGATTGTCAAAAGCCATTGATGGCGCAACAATGATCTGATTCCTTGAAGACTATTGCGACAAGTCGACTGGAGGTAACTAGGCAGTCGATTATTGGACGTTGGGCAACAATGGTAACAGTCGACATTAGCAACTATAAAAGAGGAAGATGAAGTGAGACTGAAGGATGACGTTCTCTTAAAACTTTCAAGCATTTCATAACTTTACTGTAAATTTCTTGTACTTTCTTTGTGCTCCATTGTAAAGTCTTTACTTAAAAAAGATTCTAGTAATTTTAGAGGTGATCCAACTGAATAATTAATAGGTAGTGCAGTAGAAGTTAAGGCTGCCGAACCTGTTAAATCTAGGTTGTAAATGAATCAAGCGTCGTGAACTATTCGGAACTCGATTCGATAAAAGTTCGTTTGAGCTCGTTTAATAAAGCTGTTAATATTAACGAATCAAATTCAAATCAGCAGTATTGGCTTGTTAGCTCGTGAACAGGCTCCTTAATAAGCTCATGAGCTATTTGTAAATATAAAATTAATATTTAACATTAATATATAATTTTGATATTTTATATTTAATAAATATAAAATATTTAATAAAGTTCATTTGTATTAATAAATCATATATTTTAATAATATTTTATATTTTTTAGAATATATAATTTTTTTTCAATAAATTGATGAATAATTTAATTAATAATTTATATTTGGTAAGTTTGTTTAGGGTTCGATTAGGCTCGAATATGCTCGTGAGCCATCACTATATTCGATAAATTAAGCTCGAGCTCGGCTCGATAATAAACGAACCAAACTTAAACTCTCAGATATTCGACTTGGCTCGGTTCGATTACAGCCCTAGTTAAATCTATTGTTTTAACTAATGGAACTAATCCCGAAACAAGTTTGTGAAATCATAAACACTGCCTAGTTAGGCCATTTGATCCCCAATAGAGACCTCATTTAACTTTGCCACAGGAGATAGAAAATGGATTGTTAGTGCAATCCATTACTAGCTGACTTAAATATATTGAAATCCATACTCCAGCTAGGATTAAAAAAATAAATCTCAACTTAACAATATACTAAAGGTAGCAGCTTAAAGTTTAGCTATCAAGCATATACTTTCAGAAAATTTGACAAAAGTATCATTTACATTATTCTTTGACCTATGAGGACTCACGCGATTCATTTGGTTACGAAAACTTACAACCATAAACAAGAAGGTAAGACAGTTTGAACAAGAATTATTCCACCAAAGCAATTTGATCACTGGACTGACAAACAATGTTTTGATCATTGGAAACCAAGAAAATCCTGCCTCACGGATTGCCAGTGTTTCTTTGTCTGACGAACTCGCTCAACTCTTTCAATCTGAAGCCGCTTCCGCCAGTAGTCAGGACAACTGTTTGATATACAAATTAGGGGAAATCCCCGGCAGCAAAGCAATTGGAGACAGACCATGTTTCTGAAATATACCTGTGGCTCAACAAGATATTCAACTCATTTAAGTGAATTGCATCTTCATATACTCCTTCCTGAAATTAATCAGTCGAACAACATCCATTACATAATTCGGTTTTTCTACTATACAAAACGAGACAAGAATTGGAAGTAATGTGTACCCGTCGACAAAGAGGACATTTTGCTTTATGGTTTGCGGCCTTTAAGCCATCAACTATGGTCACCGATGCAGCGGAACAACAACACATGTAACATAGAAGATGGCCGCATGTGAGAGCGACCGGGTCAAAGACAGTCTCCTACAAAAGACAAGATATATCAGGAAATAATGATCGAGCAATTTCTAAAATTGAACTGATGAACACAGTAAAAGGATAAGATTCGTAAACTAGTTTGGCGATGATGCACCAAGAACGCTTGTCAACTTTCGATATAAATATGAAAGTATGTCTTACAAAAGAACTGTAAAGAGCAACAACCAACTCACCAAACAAATTGAACATGTCAAATCAATTTCAATCTTCACAGAGTCAAAGAGACCACAAGACAGTGCTGGTTTACCCTCATCATCAAAAGTAAGAAAGCAGTCATCAAATAATTCAACCATAGACTTGTTCTTATCTGTACTTCGCCTCAAGTTAATGTAAAAGGCCATCAGATCACAGAGCCATGGCGATTGAAGAATTTCAATATGCATACTTGGTGCTTTAGATCTGAATGCCTGTCCTTGCCTTGAGAAATGAATCTAAAATTGCAAGTGAATATTTCATTTGCAGATGAGAAAGTTGAAAGCACTCTAATAGATTGTGGTGAGTTCTATTAATGAACAAAAAAATGTATAAAATTTGCATGATGCCTGATGTCACATACCTTGTCATACTTTTTTAATATCTTCCTCATGGCAATGGAGTTTATGATACCATAAGCAACTAGGTCCTTCCCTTGTTGCATCATTACTCCATGGCTCTGCAGAGACTTGCCTCTAAACCACATAATATACTTCTTAAAGCCTGATGCCAAATGAAATTCAAGCAACTTTTGTGCTCGTTGATTAAAACAACCAACAACAGCGGACATCTCATTCAATAGGGAGGAGAAGAAAGAGCCATCACAAACTACAACATGATAGCACAAAATCAGAAAAGAAAAGTGCATATTGTACATTCATAGGAAGAAGTATATCATTGATAATACCAACAAAACTGACATTTCATTCAATAGGTAGGGGGTGGGAACTGCCGCTACAAACAACATGAAACCATAAAATCAAAAAGGAAAATACCAGAAGAAAAGTGCATATTTGGAACAACTATATTATTACATGTTAACATACGCACCTAGAATCAGTCCCAATCTGTAGAATAACCGGATATAATATCTACAAACTTTCATTTGTTGCCAAAACCAAAAGATTGAAGCTCTTGAATACTGTCATAGTAGTAAATTACACTTAAAAAGGAACTTCTAGGGATCTTTGTATTAAAAGGTACAGTTAATGGTGCTTGTCTAGTTAAAGTTGGAATATGCATGGCTTCATCATTATCCTCAAGCCATTTTCATCCCACTATTATCATCAAGCAATTTTAGTCCCACTATTTGGGGCTGGCTACACGGAATGAACTATATGCAAGGCTAATAAGCTAATAATATTCAAGTCTCTTGAATCACATTTAAATATATTAGCTAGAAATTTTTGGATCTTCCTCTAACTCATATTATCAATTCAACTTATCTAATTCTAAAATTTATTTGTCATCTAATGTTCGGAGAATCTTAATCCTTCTCTTATTTTATCATTTATATATATATATATATGCTAGATTAACTCTTTATATATGTTGTTCCCTAACTGCTTAGTAGAAGGGAGCTTTGGCGTGCAACAGTAAATTGTTGCCATGTGACCTTGTGGTCACAGGTTCGAGTTGAGGAAATAGGCTCTTACAATGCAAGATAAGACTGCATACAATAGACCCAATGTGGTCCAACCCTTTCCTGGGACCTCGCATTGGCAGAAGCTTTATGCACCAAGAAGCTTAGCAATTTGATTTGTAGTTTAAGGCATGCCATACAATTTTTACTTAAGATGATTATCCAAAACTCATGAAGCATCTCTCCTATTCTAGCTATCCCTCATTTAATCATATTAGTTTTACCTTCATCAATCTAGATCCAAAACATCATAGATTTCATGTTTATTAACATAACTATTCTCTCTTCTTATTATTGAAATTACATTCATGTATTCAAATTTAGCTCTTTAATTAGAATTCAGTTCTATTCACAATTGAAGCTTTAAGTTTAATCTATTTTCAGTCTCAAAACAATAACATCATGGAAGTTTATCTTGGATATAGTTGTTAAGTTCATTAGTGCTGATGCAAAGAGATGGATACTTAGGGTTGACACTTGATGTAATCTAGAACTCATTTGTTAAACTTCCTATAGCGTTAACACTGGTACTTAAATATTATCATACATTTCTTTTATTTGGACATGTGTCCTTTTCCATTGAAGTTGGATTGAGAATTGTCTTCAAATAGATAAATGAAGCAGAGATAAAACGAATAATTCTTTTCTGAAACAAGAATCAAGTAATCTAACATATTATGATGAGATAAAATTCAGAGTTATCGAGGTCAAGTTACTAAACTAGTTTGTCAATATTTTTTTTTTTAACTACACTCTTCATGTTTTCAAACAATTATGGGATTCTTTGATGAATAACCAAAGAAAAGCTTTTCTCTATTTTGTCTCCTCTCCTAAACATTGGAGAAAGGTCTTTTTCTAGTAGAATTATAGTGGTATTTATACGAATAAGGTTTTTTTTTTTCAAGACAAAGAAAACAATTTATTCTTCAATATCCAACATTGCAGCAAAAGGTGCAGCCCCACACACTCTGGGAAGGCATAAATTACGGGGATATTTTTCCAGCGGTCTTCAATATCCAACATGAACAATAGGCAAAAGGAATGTGAACCCAGAAAGCAACAAATTCGATGTCATCACAATTTCAATTATCCACAACTTCGATGTATATCCACAAAAAGGGGAAGAAAAAACTGGAAGCGATGAAAAAGATAACAGCAAACTAGGCCTTCATCTGTTTCAGAACCTGAGATCTTATGTAGAAAGGGATTGATCGGAGGATAATACCTGCACAATTATCAGGGCATGTGGCCCCTCCTTCGCCGTCTTGCCGGGAGTGGAATTCTTTCCTACATCTCTTGAGGATCTTCTTCAACTTCTTGAGTCCGACGGAGGGCAGCCCCTCCTCCCTCCCCCGCATGTACTCCTCGTATCGCTTGCAAAACTTCATCTTTTCTCCACCATCCGACGACGACGGCAGAGCTTCTCCCTTTCATCGAAAGCAACACGAGAAAGGTCCAAACTTTGCAAACTTCATTTAATACGTGTCCTCCTCACCCCTCAACTTTGATCTTTTTCTCATTAACCCCTTCTAATTTTAAAAATAATCAAAAGTGCACGTAGATTTTCAAATTGATAAAAATATATATTACGTTCACATTTATCAAGAGCATACTCAATTATGTACCTTTTCCGTTTTATCCTTCCAGACAAAATCAACTTTTTTTTTTTATCATTTTTTACCTTCTTCTCTTTCTTTTCTCTTCTCTTTCCCTTCTCTTTTGCATGCATGTATAAGTGGGCCCCCACATGTTTAGGGTTTAGCTAAAATATAAATCATGAGCATGATATGATGCATATCAGACCCAAGGTGTATATCAAATTCAACGTGGGTTTGATATGGAACTAGATTAGGTCCATATTGAGTTGATTCTTTGAATAATATTTTAACATCTTAGAGAAGTCAAAATAAACAATAGAGGTATCATTGGACTCCTTAAACCTCATAAATTCACAGAACCTAAAATGATTACAATCTGAGGTCTCTAGTCGATAAGTGAGTTTTGATTGAATCACTGATGGAACTATACATGTTCGATTTGATCCATTTTAAGTCCTGTGAATTTATGGAGTGACAAGGAGTCCAATAATGTCATTCATTACTTTTTTAGGCTTCTGTTAAATATTATCGAAAGAATCAGTTCAATGTGGGCTGATATTGGCCAAATGTGAACTGATATGCATAACATCAGGCTCACGTTGGGCTGATATGAACTATATCAAGCCCACGGTTCATATATGGTTAAAACTTAACTAAACCCTAAATGTGTAGGGCTCACTTATGCATGCATGCATATAAAAAAGAAGGGAAAGAAAAGAGAGGAGAGAAAAAAAATGATAAAGAAAAAGAGAGAAAAATTGTTTTGTCAGGAGTAATAAAACGGAAAAAGTACATAATTGAGTGTGCTCTTTGGTAAATATAAAAATAGTATGCGTCTTTTGATCAATTTGAAAACCTGCGTGTGCCTGTGGTAAAAAGCCATAAACTACTTGGACACAGTCTGATTTATTGTTAAAAAGCTATTACATTTTTATTTAAAAAAATGGATCCACTACTTTAATGATCCCCTAGAGTCCGCCCAATGGATATAGAGGGAAATTAATTCAGGTACATAGACGTTAGGTGCATGATAAGATAGAGAGATCGTCAGTTCTTGGGAATTGCTTTCTGGCTTTGCGCCAGCGATATTATGCGGTCACCGACCTGTGCTCTATTCTAATATTTGTGATAGTTATGCATTTGTTAGGCATAACTAAAGGAAGGATTTTTAGACACCGTATCATGGTGCTATAGTAAAGTATTTAAAAGAATAAATTAAAATATCATAATTCTAATTTCAATAAGGATGAATATTTTGAAAGTCAACTTCTAAATGTGCATAAATTATGTTCTAAATAATCAAGGAAAGATCATCTATCTCTCAAATTAGTCAGGTGAAATTGGGCACTTTCATGATCAAATCATTTCCTTTTGTAGCACTTCCTCTCTCTATTTTGACACATAATTCCTTAACTAAGTCAATGGATAATGACACATACACTAGTTCTTTTCCCATATTTAATCTAGCAAGGTGTTTTTTTGCAAACTTAATACACATTGACGATTGACGAAAGGCATGAAGGGAAAGGTGAGTGTGCACACGCGCACAGAGAGCGTACGTGTTTCTCACAATTGTCTGCCATTTTATATCAGATGGGATCCTCTGTCCAAGATAATTCCTATCCTATCTATTCCACACTCATTGCGCGACGGCCGGTGAATTATCCGATCGTCGATCAGACATCATCGATGATTTTTGATCGTCGTCCCGTATTAAATGATATTGCGAAAGAACGGTGAACCAGTTGGAATCGTCGCAATTGTAATCTCGTCGAATTTGACGGTGAATCCGGTAAGATCACAATTGCGATGATCCCGACGGATTTACCGTACCCCCAAGATATAATTTTGTTCAGAGCGACGGCCGAAAACCGCCGGCGGTGTCCCCGTCGTCGGCGAGTGAGACAGAGGATCTGCCCTCTTGAGGCTCTCCGTTGTCCATGTAGACTAATAATCCAGTCGGAGATCAAGGAGACGGGAAGCACCCATCGAGAAGTCTGACGACAGGTTGGAAGGTCTTCAAGACTACTATGTAACGGTCAAAGAGAATTAAAATGGAGCTAATATGGACTTTGATGCAACCATTTCGATGTTCTAAGTCAGTTTTGATGATTACTGAGATGGTGGAAAGAAAGTACGACGAAGTAGAAAAGAAGTGACTGAAAGCCTGTGCAGGTAGCGGAATTTCTTTAATACCTTAGTTTTTCCACATGTGAGCTGGGAGGGGCCATGTCGTTCCTCAACCTCCCACGTTCGGGTCAAGGGACGACATCATAATCATGGTGGTACTAGGTCGCTCCACATTCTCCTCTTAATCATGTCTTCTATGTGCAACACGAGGCCGAATAATATTGGTTTCGGAGTCGAGAGTTGGGTGTCGAATAATGTTGGTCCTAGAGTAGATAGTCAAGCGTCGAGTAGCGTTGATTAAGAAGTTGAGAATTGAGCGTTGTGCAGTATTAACCCGGAGTCCGAGTTGAGTGCCGAATAGTGCTGGTCTCAAAGTTTGGAGTTGTAAAGGATATTATAAAAATAAAATATTTGAGGGATGACTTTCAAATTTATTTAAAAATGAAATGCCATTTAATATTTCTCCCTTTCTAATTTGGCCAAACATAATACGGTAAATTTCCAAATGGCACATGGAATTTCAGAATTCTCAAAAGGCATATTAATATTTTAATATTCTCAAAAGATGTACCAAAGTATAATTTTTTATTTTTTTTTTCTTTTTGACATGCATGCAATTTTTCTTACCTCTTTTCCTGTTCTCTTTTCTCTTCCTCCTAAATAAATTAAATTAATTTAAACACTATTTAAATTTTAATAAATGATCTTCTAAATTTATTTAATTTTAATTTTAAAACTTTAATAAAAAAATTAAAAATATCAAAAGAAGATTAATAAAACATTAAAAATATTTTTTCCCTATTTTTAATATCTTTAATTTTTTAATATTTAATTATAAAAGTATAAAAAATAAAAAAAAATAAAATTAATAACCAGAGTTGAATTATTAATAAAAATAAAAAATCACTTTGATATTGGTTTGATTAGTACCACAATGATGGTGGTTTTTGAAGACCAGCACTATAGTGATGTTGGTCTTCACAAACCTATTCCATAGTATTTTGAAAGTTTCAAATAATTTTGAGCACTGTTAGTAAGACTTTAAAATAGTAAAAGAAAGCTTATTTGAATTTATATTTACCTAATAAATTCATTGAAGTTTGAATGAGCCTGATCAAAATTTTTTAGATCTATCAATAGATTTTGATTAAAACCCATTGATAGACTTAGATGATTTAGATTTTTGAAATTTTACAATGAGATGAAATTATGAAATGTGTAGAAGGTAGATATGGTGAGAAATCTTATTTTTGAGTCTCCTAGATGAAGTTATAGCCCTGTACTAATTTGTACAAAGTCTAAAATTTTCTAAACCTTTAGAATGATGTTAAAAATCTTTTACGATAATAATAGAGGGCACATTTGGACTCTTGGGAACTACAGAAACTTGCATGAGTAGGAATGACCTCGATTAGAGCTCTCTAAATTTATCAATGAGTTTCGACAGAAACCCATTGATGGATTTAGACGACTTAGATTTATGAAATTTTATAATGAGATGGAAGTGTGGAGTGTGTAGAAGATAAATATTGTAGAAATCTTGATTATGATCTCTTACACAAAGTTATAAGCTCGTGCCAATTTGTACAAAGTATGAAGTTTTCTTAATCTGTTAAGAAATGTAGGAAATCTTTTACGATGATAACTGTCACGCCCCCAGAGGCCCGTGTTCGCTCGAAAATCAAGCAATATTTAAGATAGACAATCTGAAACTTAATACATATACATCTCCACACATATAAAAATAGCACAACCATACTCGACTGACATTCACACAATCACAACCATGCAGTTAAATAATTTATAAATAAATAATAAACATAATAAGTAGATCTCCGTAAAATAAATGCAGCAAATCAAAATCTAGTGGAAGTAAATAAATAAACGTCGATATAGAAATCAAATACCATCCGTAATGAAATCAAAACTAAAACGACACCAATACAATAAGATTACTACGAAAATACGAAAACGGAAAGAAACTACTCAAATGAGGAATTGACATTTAAATCCTCTCCTGACAGCATGAGACACAACTATCGACTACCTGAAACAAAAAGAAAAACGGGGGTGGTGAGTCCGGACGGACTCTGTGGGTATAAGAGTAGATAAATGCATGATATATAAAAAGGATAAAACAAGCAAATAGAAGACAAAGGTATACAACCTCTGGAATAAAGAACATAAATCAAATGCAACTGTACGAATAAACATACTTGAAAACCAATGTAATGTTAGGATCTTTGCCCTAGCTAGAGGGGGGGTGAATAGCTATCTTTCGATTTTTCTTTCCTACAAACACGTTAGCGGAAGCAATACAAATAGAAATATGAAGGTAGGAAAGAAATCAATACTAACTCACTGATTTTACTTGGTATCCACCTCTTCAAGGTGACTAATCCAAGGATCCACACACACCACACAAAACCCTTCACTATGAACTTCTCCTTCTCAAGATCACACTTGAAGGTGGAGAAACCCTAACACAATGATCTCCCTCCTCTTACAAATGAAATGAAAGCTTGGAGGAGGAGATTGAGAGAGTTGTGAAGCTTGGAGAGCTCTAGAATGATCGTACACTTCGTACACAAGGAAAGCTCCTTACTTCTTCAAGATAAAACACTAGGTTTTATATCTTCGTCCGCGACTCCAGTCGACTGCTCACTTACCGGTCGACTGGTAGGCTTCAACGGCTACAAAATATGTAATGAGTGCCTCAGCCGCCTTCGCAACGGTCGACCTCCAGTCGACCGGTACAGGACCAGTCGACTGGATCCAGTCGACTGGTACCAATTCCAGTCGACTGGCAGTCGACTGGTCGACCCTCCTTGGGTCGACCCGATTCTCTGTGTGTTGTGGTCCCAGTCGACTGACAACTTGCCAGTCGACTGATGAAGCTGAGAAATCACATTTCAGCTTCCCTTTTCATCCCTTAGTCTTGACTGACGCCTTCAAACACCTTCCACAAGCCTTGTGCCTCTCTTGGATGCTTCTGAGTTCACGACTCCTCATCCTTGCACTTGCTTGAAGTGTTTCCATCGGCTTCGTCATACTAAGTCTCCCTTTTGCCAAGAGGTCACACCTCCGGGACTTCCTTTGCCAAGACTCTCTTCTTGGACTTCCCTTGCCAAGTCTTCCACCTGGACTTTCCTGCTTACTCAAAGCACACAAGTTAGAACACAAAACATTGCCTAACTTAAACTTGTTTAGCCAAACATGAAAACCATAATTACTTGGAGCAAGATTACACCAACATGTAACACGTACGGACATGAGCAGAAATCCCTCCTAATACCTTAGTAAATTGCTAGTACTGTTGAGCAGGTCTTGATCATATAATAAATGCAAATCATAACCGAATATGCATGTCAATCAAATGTAGTAATTATAGCTCAAACAAGTGCAGCAAACATAAGCAAATGCATAATGCACAATATGCATATGATGCGATGACCTGGTCTGTACACACATCAACCACCGCTACATTGGGTAGGTTGAGTGGATAAGATACTGTAGGATCGATGCACGTGAGAGGGGGGGGGTGAATCACGTGACTTTTTTATTTAAATCAGAGTGCTTTAAAAAGCGTGCACAGCGGAAATAAAAGAAACGAAAAACGAACACACAAACACGAACGATTTTTACTTCGTTCGGAGCCTTCGGCGACTCCTACTCGAAGGCCCAGGTCCCTCGGACCTTTCCGTTGGGCAATCCACTAATACTCTCTACCGGTAAACACCGATAGAGTAGGCGAGTACAAAGGAATCGAAAGTGTGACAACCCCACACTTTCAAGTAATTAAATGCAACAATCTATATATTAAAAAATTATCTTTTTACCGACGTCCGGAGTAGGTTGACTCTTTCGGGACAGCTGGACGTCGTCGGCTCGAAGTGAAGCGTTTCCGGAGCAAGGCGCGAGCGTAGAAGAACTTGGAGGCTTTTGAAGAAGTGTTGTACTGAAGAAGAGGGTCGAGGGCCCTTTATATAGGGCTGGGGGCGCCCGGGATGCTCGGGGCGCCCCCCCACGTGGCTTTCGATCCGGCGAGCCCTCTGGTCAAGGCTGATCTCTGCTTCTTCGGGATCACCTTTGACTGGGGCGCCCGACGCGCGCGGGGCGCCCGGTTTGACCGGTCAAGGCTTCATCTTCTTCGCGAGGGTGAGCTGCTGCAGCTGCCAGTGGCGTGGCACAGTGGGCGCCCGCGACACGCGGGGCGCCCGACGCGCGCGGGGCGCCCGAAACATCCGGGGCGCCCCCAAATGTGCTGCTGTCGGGGCGTTTACTTGCTCTGCTGACTTTGGGTTGACTCTGGGGCGCCCGAAACATCCGGGGCGCCCTGCTCAGTTACTGCCTCACTCCTTTGAGGCTCTCTGAGCTGCAGAAACACAGTCCTTCGGTCCTGCATCCAGGGTTAGTCCAAAACAGCAATTAATAAGTTAATTTACACAGCCTTGGCTGTCTTGGTTCTGACTTTGGGTCTCCAAAATGGAGCCCTAGGTCGAGCCGACGCCTAATGTTCCCTCAAGGGGAACGCGTCCTCACTGGTTCGCTCCTCCAGTGACTTACCTCACTTACCTTGTGCAGCTCTACTTGACTTCTTGACCCACCAGGACTTCCTGCCAAGGCTCAACCACCTTGGTCTTCCTGCCAAGTCTCAACCAACTTGGTCTTCAGCCAGTTGTCAGGTCCCGCGGACCCAACTGGACTTCCCGCCAGGACTCAACCATCCTGGACTTCAGCCTGGTGTCTGGTCCTAAGTCTTTCAACCCTGCACACTTAGTAAAGGGGTTAAACACTAACAACCCTAACTTTAACCACTTTGTCATACATCAAAACCCGAGTTTGACCGTTAGTGCAAACTGCACCAACAGATACAAGTGCCAAAATATGTGGCTATGCAGATATGCCATAATACTTGCGGCCATAAAAATCCCAAAATACCTGTAGGGACTCCAAAACCTGGGGAGTATTAACTATCTGCGCACAACTCAAATTGAGTGTGACACAATAGGAAATATAATCGACGGCCCATTTCAACCATAAGGGAGCCAGTGGTTGTCGGCATGCAAACAATGCTATAGTGCATGTCACTAATATACACAACTTCAATCAAACTAAAATCATGCAATCAATACAATACGAAACACAATCGACACCAAAGTAAATAAACATGCACTAATCTATTAGGTGGGGTTTATCTAATGTCAACCAAACCCTAGATAGGTCAAATGATAGTCCTACAGTACACGCATACAAACGATACTTTTTAGATAAGAAAACAAGACCTGCGACTGTATAACTGAACATTTATAATTACTACTGAAAGGTTAAATAAGAATAAGTATCAAGCAGGAAAATCAAGGAGAATATATTTAAGGTAAAACAACCTACTCAGATAATAAAATATCCATGCATTTAAAGTAAACAAATCCATAAGAATCAAAAAAGAAGTATCTGCCTCCAAAGTGAAGTTCGTGACCCGATGATAATCTCCTTAAGGCCAAGTGTCCGTATAGACTTAAATCAATATCCTGTATCAAAGGTATTGTTTGTAGGAGCCCTAGAACCAATTATGTGATGATTGACTAGGGACTTTTTGTATCATATTCTATCATTAATAAAGGCATGTTTGGTTATTATACTTTATATTTGTGCCAAATAACTAAGTATAATAATGTCCGTGAGTAGTAGGTTCTTATCTACATTATATAGATTGATTGAATCAATAGTGAGATAATGTAGAGAACACTATACTAAACCATTCCTAGTCAAGAATTAATATTCAAGGACAATATTAATGCATGACGATTAGCATGTAGGTCAATTGATGACTTGTGCTCACAAGTCATGGATATATAATATCAAGTTGATACATATGTATATATTAGAGAATGTGTACTGAATTGACCCGCCATGGGAAAGTTTGTCATATGAGTGTCATAAATTTTTTCATGTGACTATTAGTATGAATAGTCTTTAGACCTGAAGTCACTATGGTTCCCTACATAAGGAGTTATGTATTTTGGTATCGTCAAACGTCACCCGTAACAGGGTGGATTATAAAGGCGATCACTGGGTATGTAATGAATTATGCGGAGGGATGTGAGTGATATAGATGAGATCTATCCCTCCCATATGACGTGAATGATATTTGTGGACCCCTTGATCGAGTAGGACTACTAAAACGCATGCTCATGCTCAAATGAGTCAATATGAGATATTGAGCTCACTTGTTTGAGTGAGTCTACTCGGGGATCAAGAAACACAAAGATTAATCGAGGATGACACGGTCTATGCCTCATTGGGCAATCTAGATATCGAGGATGGAAGGACAAGGTTATATATTGTCATACTCACGGAGGTTAAGTCGGATCTCGATTTTCTCGTCACTTAGGTAGCAATGATGCATTGCTAGATGTCGCTCATTGCTTATGTGTCTAAAGCAATTTAGACATATTGCCAATATTACGAGAACCTTTTGGGTCACACACTAAGGGCATGATATTTCGAAGATTAATTGATTTTAGTTTGACTAAGATTTGATCCGAATTGGATTAATTGAGTTAGACTCAAGTGAATCCAATTAGATTATGAGATTGAGATCTAATTTGATTTTGACTCATTTAGATTAGATTTAACCACATTTGAATGAGATATTAATTTATTAAAATGTTTAATAAATTAATAATAGAGGATGATGAAAAGTTTCTCTTCATTGGATGAAGAGAAGTTGAAGAGTCACATGAGAAAATGTGCTCTAAGTGAGTTTTTATTAGCATTAACGGAGGGAAGCTAAAGGGACAAAAACTCTTCATATTCATGGGATGAGTATAAAAGAGTTTTTCTTGTTATTTGGATGATAAACTTGTCCTTCTTCCTTCCCTTCCTTCTCTTGGTCAAAATATCTCTTCTCCCTCTCATTCTTGTTTTGTGAATCTCCTCATGTGGCTAGCACCACAAAGGTGATTCTTCTCTGAAGCTTGAGAGATCGTGTTCGTGTGGATATGCATAGAGGCATGGACACTTGAACGTGCAAGAGATCCGACATACTTTGGACAAGCGGGATAAGTGAAGGGCACGCGCTAAAGGTATACCTATACGATAGGAATTTGTAAATTAACTTTGTATTAGTTTTCTTTCGCATGAATCACTCGTGGGATCTCTTATTTCTGCTGCGATTTTTGAATACTTTGCCTAGAGATCCCTACAGTGGTATCAGAGCCACTTGTGAAAGATCATATAAAGTTTAGAAAAACTTTTATATGTGATATAGAAGTAGGACATAATTTTATTATGGATTGTGTAATGTATGAGCATTTGTTGAGATATAAAAGTTTGTGTCGATCAAACTATAAGTTCATAGCATTATCATATGAATATGAAAGTATGCTATGGTCCGATTGTACTCAACAAATTTTATAGCCTATGGTTTCGGCTTATGAGCATTTTACAATCATAATAAAAATTGATTTCCTAAATCAATTGTGTATGATTGATGACATGGTACATGGTTATGACCTTAACCCCAATATGATTGGATGTATATGTGTGTGTATGCATGTTGTAATGTAATTCATAATACAACCTACGTGTCGTGCCTTATCTCTATTTTCTAAATGTAAAATAGATTTACACTCGAATGTAACTCGGGTTTTCCTAATTTGTAATGTACAAAATGAGGAGTGGAATGTCTACTAAAGAATGAACTTACAAGAAGGAAGCCGACGACACATGACGACCGAAGGATGCACTTGGAGAAGATGCTATCCCTAGGTTGACCATCGATTTTCTCATATATGTTGATATATGTAATGTGTTTATGTGATGCATGATTAGATAAATATTTATCTTAATTAAGTCAACTCAATATGCCTACTAAAGTTTGGTACTCATAAACTACCTCAATCATTTGTTGTTGGGTTTGCCAAAGCAAAACAACACATTTTATCTTGGTAGAGTGCGAGAGGACAATTGTGATGTTCCGCTATCGAACTTTGGGTGAGACTTAACTAAGTCACCTCAATTGGATTGAGATACTTAGAGGCATATCCCAAAAGTTGAAAAAATTGGGTAAGAGAACAATTATATAAAGTCTTGGGCGATTAGCCAAAACTAACTCAAGATGATGTGTAATGTGGATCTTGACCCTTTGTTTCCAAGAGTTGCATAAGATGTAATTGGTAAAATATTACCTACCTAATTATACTAAGTCTTGGGTGATTGGCCAAAGCAAACTCAAGATGAGGTATAATATGGATCTTGTCCCACATGAATGTAGTCGTTATTTGGTTTGGAGCTAGTAGTGTGGGCAAATTGAGTTTGCCTAGATCCATGACTAGCCCCTACCAAAGCTCTACAATTCAGTGGGAGTGTCATTTAATTAAAGATATGATATTTATTTCTGCATATTTTACTATTGTAGATCACCATGTCGTCTAACACGTCAAATACTCTCTCTCTGCGATCCGTCCTTAAGAAGGACAGGCTTAACGGAGCTAATTTTCTAGACTGGTACAAAAACTTGAGGATCATTCTCAAACAAGAACGAAAACTGTACGCCCTAGAGCAACCTCTTCCAAAAGCACATATCACTACCGCCACTCGCGTCGAAAAGGATGCTTACAAGATGCATCAGGATGATGCACTTGATGTATCATGCCTCATGCTTGCCACCATGAACTCTGAGCTTCAGAAGTAACATGAGAACATGGATGCACATGATATGGTTGAGCACTTAAAAAAAACTATATCAAGGGCAAGCTAGGCACGAGCGGTTTGAGGTGTCTAATGCCCTATTTGCATGCAAGATGCAAGAACGAACTCCCGTAGGAACTCACATACTCAAGATGATTGGGTATGTCGAGAACCTTGAAAGACTAGAATTTCCACTAGGTCAAGAATTGGTCACGGACCTTATCCTGCAATCATTGTTGGAAGGGTACAATCAATTTGTCATGAACTATAACATGAACGAAATTGGCAAGTCATTGCCTGAGATGCTCAGCATGTTGAGAACTATTGAACCCAATCTCAAGAAAACCAAGACCAGTAATGTACTGATGGTACAAAAGGGCAAAGGCAAATGGAAGTCTAAGGGCAAAGGTAAGACCCAAGTCAAAGGCAAGACCAACTCTACTGCACTAAAGGCCAAAGGCAGGGTGCCTAAGAAAGGGACCTGCTTCCACTGTGGTGAGACCGGACATTGGAAGAGGAACTGCAAACTCTACGAGGAAATAAAGAAGAAAAGAAGTGAGACTTCTGCCTCAGGTATTTTTGTTATAGAAGTCAATCTATCTATCTCTTCTTCTTGGGTATTAGATACCGGATACGCATCTCACATTTGTACTAATGTGCAGGGCCTTTGAAGAACTAGATCATTGACAAAGGGCGAAGTGAACCTACGAGTAGACAATGGAGTAAAAGTTGCTATTATAGCCGTTGGAACATATTCCCTATTTTTGCCCACTGGGCTTATCTTAGAACTAGAGGAGTGCTTTTATGTACCTGAATTAACTAAGAGCATAGTTTCAGTATCTTGTTTGGACAAGAAAGACTTTTCATTTATTATAAAGGGCAAATGTTGTTCTATAATATTAAATGACATGTTCTATTATAGTGCACCGCTTATGAATGAACTCTATGTTCTAGACATAGAGAACCCAATCTATAACATAAATACCAAACAGTTCAAACCAAATGATTTGAACCAAACGTATCTCTGACATTGTCGCTTAGGTTATATAAATGAGAGTCGCATATCCTAGCTCCATAAGGATGGATTACTGAACTCATTTGATTTTGAATCATATGAGACATGTGAATATTGTCTTCTAGGCAAGATGAGCAAGACTCCATTTAGTGGACACGGTAAAAGAGCGACAGACTTGTTAGGACTCATACATACTGATGTATGTGGCTCATTTAATATCGTAGCTAGAGGATGCTTTCAGTACTTCATCACTTTTACTGATAATGTCAGTAGATACGGCTATGTGTATCTCATGAAACACAAGTCAGAATCTGTTAGTAGGAGCCCTAGAGTCAATTATGTGATGATTGACTAGGGACATTTTGTATCATATTCTATCATTAATAAAGACATGTTTGGTTATTATACTTACTTTGTATTTGTGTCAAATAACTAAGTATAATAATGTCCTTGTGTAGTAGGTTCTTATCTACATCATATCGATTGGTTGAATCGATAGTGAGATGATGTAGAGAACACTACACTAAACTATTCCTAGTCGAACATTAATATTCAAGGACAATATTAATGCATGGAGACTAGCATGTAGGTCAACTGATGACTTGAGCTCACAAGTCATAGATATGTGATATCAAGTTGACACATAAGTATACATTGGAGAATGTGTACTGAATTGAATCGCCATGAGAAAGTTTCATAGATTGTCATATGAGTGTCATAAACTTTCTCATGTGACTATTAGTATGAATAGTCCTTAGACCTGAAGTCACTACGGTTCCCTACATAAGGAGTTATGTACTTTGGTATCGTCAAACATCACCCGTAGCAAGGTGGACTATAAAGGCGATCACTGGGTATGTAATGAATTATGCGAAGGGATGTGAGTGATGTAGATGAGATCTATCCCTCCCATATGACTGGAGTGATATCTGTGGGCCCTTTGATCGAGTAGGACTATTGAAATGCATGACCATGCTCAAATGAGTCAATATGAGATATTGAGCTCATTTGTTTGAGTGAGTTTACTCGGGGATCAAGAAACACAAGATTGATTGAGGATGACACGGTCTATGCCTCATTGGTCAATCTAGATATCAAGGATAGAAGGACAAGGTCATACATTATCATAGTCACGGAGGTTTAGTCGGATCTCGACTTTTCTTGTTACTTGGGTAGCAATGATGCATTGCTAGATGCCGCTCATTGCTTATGTGTCTAAATTGTTTAGGCGCATTGCCAACGTCACGAGAACCTATTGGGTCACACACAAAGGACACGATGCTTCGGGAAATCTGATCGGTAGATCTGAGCCCGAGTTGGGAACTCGAGAGGTCAGTTCGGGAGCTCGAGTTGGGAACTCGGGAGCGCAGGTCGGGAGCTCGGAACTCGGCAGACTGGGCTGGGAGCTCGGCAGACTAGGTCGGCCTGGGCTGGGAGCTCAGCAGACTGAGTCGGAGCTCGGCAGACTAAGTCGGAGCTCGACAGACTGGGTCGGAGCTCGGCAGACTGGGTCGGGAGCTTGGCACTCGGGAGACCTAGTCGGAAGCCCGAGAGGCCCGGTCGGATTTGCATGCAAGAAAGAGAAAAAGTCTCTCTTCATTGGATGAAGAGAAGGTGAAGAGTCACATGAAAAGATGTGCTCTTTATTGGCTTTAATGAAGGGAAGTCAAAGAGACAAAAGACTCTTCATATTCATGGGATGAATATAAAAGAGGGACTTTGTCATTTTGAATGACAAGTGTGTTTTTCTTCTTCCCTTCCTCTCTTCTTCCTCTCCTCCCCTCTTGGCCGAAACCCTTGTGGTTTCTTGGTGGTCTTGTGAACTACCTCAAGTTGCTAGCACAACTAAGGTAGTTCTTCCCAAAGTTGAGAGATTGTGTCCGTGTGGATACGAATAGAGGCACGGACGCTTAAACGTGCAAGAGGTCTGACGCATCTTGGACGAGCGGGATAAGCAAAGGGTACACTCCAAATGTATACACTGTAGATAGTCTATTAGATAGATAAACTTTGTATGAGTTTTCTTTCACATGGATCGTTCAAGGGTTCTTGTTTCCGCTGCGTTTTTATGTTTTGGTGCCGGGAGAACCCAACAGAATCCTTTGAAATGTTCAAAGAATTCAAGAGTGAAGTACAAAACCAATTTGGTAAGAGTATTAAGATGCTTCGATCAGATCGAGGTGGTGAATACCTTAGCCAAGAGTTTCGTGACCATCTAGCAGAGTGTGGGATCATATCACAACTCACTCCATCTGGAACACCACAATGGAATGGTGTGTCCGAGTGGAGAAATCGTACTCTATTAGATATAGTACGATCGATGATGAGTCAGACATATCTTCCTACTTCCTTCTGGGGATTCGCTCTAGAGACGACTCTTTTCACACTTAACCGAGCTTCATCAAAGGCCGTCATAAAGAAACCATATACGATATGGACTGGGAAGAGTCCCATGATGTCTTTTATGAGGATTTGGGATTGTAAGGCTTATGTTCGACGTCAAGTTTCAGATAAACTTGGACCTAAATCTGATAAGTGCTATTTTGTAGGATATCCCAAGGAAACGAAGGGATATTTCTTCAACAATCCCACACTAGGCTAAGTGTTTGTCTTTAGAAATGACATTTTTCTCGAAAGAGAGTTTATTTCTAGAAGAAATAGTGGGAGTAAAATCCATCTTGAAGAAGTTCAAGATGCAAATAGTACTGAGGCCTTGATGGACATTGAACATGCACCATAAAGTATTGTGGATCATGAGATTGTTGCACAAGAAGTTGTGGAGCAACAACCTGTTCAAGTAGACTAACCTCTTCGCAAATCTGATAGGATATGTCGTCAGCCTGAGAGATACTCATTTCTCTTGTCTGACCATGATGATGTTATGCTTGTTGAGTTGAACGAGCCTACATCCTATCAAGAAGCTGTGATGAGCCCAGAGAAATGGCTAGAGACCATGAAGCTGTGATGAGCCCAGAGAAATGGCTAGAGACCATGAAGTCCGAAATGGAATCCATGTACACCAACCAAGTATGGACTTTGGTTAATCCACCTGAGGGAATTAAACCCATTGGATGTAAGTGAGTTTTTAAAAGAAAGACTGACATGGATGGTCTTATGCATACCTATAAAGGGTGATTGGTAGCCAAAGGTTTCAAGCAGATTCATGGTATCGACTATTGATGAAACCTTTTCACCAGTTGCGATGCTTAACTCTATTCGGATCATGCTTGCTATTGCAGCATACCATGATTACGAGATTTGGCAGATGGATGTCAAAACTGCATTCCTAAATGAGAATCTACTCAAGGATGTGTACATGACACAACCTGAGAGTTTTGTAGATCCAGAGCATGCTGGAAAGATATGTAAGTTGCAAAGGTCCATTTATGGGCTAAAGCAAGCTTCTCGAAGCTGGAATATTCGATTCAGTGATGCAATCAAAGCGTTCGGTTTCATCAAGAATGAAGATGAACCCTGTGTCTACAAAAGAGTTAGTGGGAGCACAGTTATCTTCCTGATCTTGTATGTGGATGACATACTCCTCATTGGAAATGATATCCCTTCACTACAGTCTGTGAAGACATGGCTAGGGAATTGTTTCTCAATGAAAGACTTAGGTGAAACAACCTATATCCTTAGCATCAAGATCTATAGAGATAGATCTAAAAGATTGCTTGGCTTAAGTCAGAGTACATATATTGACAAGGTGCTTAATCGTTTTGTCATGTAGAATTCTAAGAAGGGATTTCTGCCGATGTCACATGGTGTAAGTCTTTCCAAGACTCAATGTCTCTCTTCTAAGGAGGAGAGAGACCGCATGGATTAGATCCCTTATGCATCCGCTACAGAGTCAATCATGTACGTCATGCTTTGTACTCTTCCAGATATCTCGTATGCTTTAAGCATGACAAGCAGATACCAGACAGACTAGGTGAAAGTCACTGGACAGCCATCAAGAATATTCTTAAGTACTTATGAAGGGCGAAAGAATATTTTTTGATATTTGGAGGCAATGAGGAGCTAGCTGTAAAGGGTTACAGTGACGCAAGCTTCCAAACCGACAGGGATGATTTTAGATCGCAGTTAGGGTATGTATTTTGCTTGAATGGTAGCGCTGTGAGCTGGAAGAGTTCGAAGCAGGACATAGTCGCAGATTCTACAACAGAGGTCGAGTATATTGCTGTGTCTAATGCAACAAAAGAGGCTGTTTGGATCCGGAAGTTCATTATAATGCTTGGTGTGATCCTAATATAGCAGACCCAATAGACCTTTATTGTGACAACAATGGGGCTATTGTACAAGCTAAGGAACCTCACTCTCATCAGCAGACTAAACACATACTATGACGCTTCCATCTTATTCGAGAAATCATCGATAGAGGAAATGCGAGGATATGCAGAGCACCCATTGATGCTAACATCGCGGATCCTTTGACCAAGGCTTTGGCACAGAAGAAGCATGATGGTCACACTAGATCACCGGGTATTAGATATTACAGTGATTGACACTAGTGTTAATGCGAGATTGTCAGTACGAGCCCTAGAACCAATTATATGATGATTGACTAGAGACTTTTTGTATCATATTCTATCATTAATAAAGACATGTTTGGTTATTATACTTTATATTTGTGCCAAATAACTAAGTATAATAATGTCCGTGGGTAGTAGGTTCTTATCTACATTATATCAATTGGTTGAATCGATAGTGAGATGATGTAGAGAACACTATACTAAACCATTCCTAGTCAAGAATTAATATTCAAGGACAATATTAATGCATGGAGACTAGCATGTAGGTCAATTGATGACTTGAGCTCACAAGTCATGGACATGTGATATCAAGTTGACACATGGGTATACATTAGAGAATATGTACTGAATTGACCCGCCATGAGAAAGTTTCATAGATTGTCATATGAGTGTCATAAACTTTCTCATGTGACTATTAGTATGAATAGTCCTTAGACCTGAAGTCACTACGATTCCCTACATAAGGAGTTATGTACTTTGGTATCGTCAAACGTCACCCATAACAGGGTGGACTATAAAGGCGATCACTGGGTATGTAATGAATTATGCGGAGGGATGTGAGTGATGTAAATGAGATCTATCCCTCCCATATGACGGGTGTGATATCTGTGGACCCCTTGATCCAGTAGGACTGCTAAAACGCATGGTCATGCTCAAATGAGTCAATATGAGATATTGAGCTCACTTGTTTGAGTGAGTCTACTCGGGGATCAAGAAACACAAAGATTGATCGAGGATGACACGGTCTATGCCTCATTGGTCAATCTAGATATCGAGGATGGAAGGACAAGGTCATATATTGTCATAGTCATGGAGGTTAAGTCGGATCTCGATTTTCTCGTCACTTGGGTAACAATCATGCATTACTAGATGTCACTCATTGCTTATGTGTCTAAAGCAGTTTAGACATATTACCAACGTTATGAGAACCTATTAGGCCATACACTAAGGGCACGATGCTTCGGAGATTAATTGATCTTAATTTGATTAAGAATTGATTTCTAATTGGATTAATTGAGTTGGACTTAAGTGAATTCAATTGAATTATGGGATTGAGATATAATTTGAGTTTGACTCATTTAGATTAGACTCAACCACATTTGAATGAGATATTAATTTATTAAAATGTTTAATAAATTAATAATAGAGGAAGATGAAAAGTTTCTCTTCATTGGATGAAGAGAATCTAAAGAGCCACATGAGAAAATGTGCTCTAAGTAGATTTTTATTAGCATTAATGGAGGGAAGCTAAAAGGATAAAAACTCTTCATATTCATGGGATGAGTATAAAAAAGTTTTTCTTGTTATTCGGATGATAAACTTATCATTCTTCCTTCCCTTCTCTTGGCCAAAATCTCTCTTCTCCCTCTCCTTGCTTTGTGAATCTCCTCTTGTGGCTAGCACCACAAAGGTGATTCTTTACCAAAGTTTGAGAGATCGTGTTCATGTGGATACGCATGGAGGCACGGACACTTGAACGTGCAAAAGATCCGGCATACCTCAGATAAGTGGGATAAGTGAAGGACACACGCCAAAGATATACCTATACGATAGGAATTTGTAAATTAACTTTGTCTGAGTTTTCTTTCTCATGTATCGCTCGTGGGATCTCTTATTTCTGCTGTGATTTTTGAATATTTTTGCCTAGAGATCTCTACAGGTATCACTTAGCCACTTATACGAATGTTAAATAGCTGAGTATAACAACAAACCTAATAAAAGACTATCCTAAGGTAGTGCATCACTAATTAACAACAATTAGTGATCCATTGCCGCCTAGCCCAACTAGTGGTTCATTTGAGGTTTAGCCTAAACTTAACCCTCAAAACAACTCCAACACCCCAACAACCTCAAGGTATCAAATATCACATAGCAAACTCAAAACCAAATATGATCAAAGAGTTACAACTCCATATTCACTACCACAGCCACCACTCAAGTCCAAGAAACACTTCACATGACACAATCCCTTCAAACTAAACTCAACCATCCTCCACGGTAGGAAACCTCATGAACTGCCCCATTAAAGCCTTCTATTCATGCTAATTCAATCAGGAGTACACACCTAAAACGAAACCGCTATGGATTTATTCAATTAGCAATCGCATTGAATCAAACTTCCAAAAGTCAAATTGCCTACAAACAATAACCCAATCTAAAACATTAGCTCATCACTATTAACCCCACTACAACCATTCGCTCACAATAGAGCTAACAACAAGGAGACTATGTCCAACATAAAATTGATTCTAACATAGAATTCCTATCCAAAAATAGCAATTCAATCAGAAACCATTTCATCTTTACTGATTTAACCATCCAGTAACTCAGATCTTACCTGTGTAGGTGCCAACAATAACCTTGTCTCAGACCTGATGAAATCCGACAATTCACGAAAACATTTCGAAGTAATCTTCTCCCCCTGCAGCTTTCCCAATCTCAGATCAGTGCAAGGACTAGGTACACCTCTGGATCGACCAAGGAAAAGGGGTTACTACTCAGCAAGGATGAATACCAGAGATCAAGGGAAGGTACAAGAGGTAACTATCACCTACCTATAATCTATGCCGCTGTAAGACGATCATCGCCGATAGGGATGCCACTACCTCGATCGTCAAGCACTTGCTCATGGAGGCAGGGGAGTAACAATCAAAACAGGACCCCTAATCCACCGCGATCAACCCTTGAAACTCAAAGAAGAACTTCTTCATCGAAGATCGAGAGATGCTGCAACAGAGCTTCGATTAGGGCCTCACCAACCAGTGATCGGATACAGAGGTGGCAATTGGAAAACGGAAAAACAAAGACAAACCACCAAGACACATCTCGTGCTTACTCATCGTCGGAGAGGAGACAACCCTCGGATGCCGGTTCTAGTAGAGATGGGTGGCTCGATTGGAGGTAGGGAACGATGGAGGTAGCGATCTGGAAGCTGGCGATCCGAGTGGAAGAGAGGCACGATCGGGTGAGAGGAAAAGGGCATCAACTCTCGGCTGGATTGGGCGAGGAGGATCGAGGAAGAAGGAGGAGAGGAAACAGGGGTGTCAGCATGGGGAAAAGTCGAGCGAGCATAGGGGAGGGAGTCGGTGGTTTTAGGGCAAAAAGCAAACCATATAATATATATATCTATATATTAAAATTTTCCTCAAATAATTCAAAACTAGTTTACCTTACACTCAATTAATACCCATAAACTTTTCTAAAAATTTCGGAAAAATCTTCCAATGTTTCTTATAAGGTTATTTCCATTTTTACCCTTATTTTTGGTATTTTATTTGCCATATTTTACAATAACGCAGGGCACATTTAGACTCTTGAGAACTATAGAAACCTATGAGTTGTTATGAGCCGGATCAGAGCTCTCTAAGTTCATCAATTAGTTTTGATCGAAACCCATTGATGGACCAAGACGACTTGGATTTATGATATTTTACAATGAGATGAAAGTGTTGAGTGTGTAGAAGGTAGATATGATGAGAAATCTTGATCTTGAGTTTCCTACATGAAGTTATAAGCTCGTGCCAATTTACACAAAGTCTGAAACATTCTAAACCTTTTGAGCAATATTGGAAATCCTTCACAATGATAACAGAGGGCACATTTAGACTCCAAGGAACTACAGAAACCTGCATGAGTTGGAATGAGCTCGATCATAGCTCACTATGTTCATCGATTATTTTTACCGAATCCATTGATGGACTTAGTGTTGGGACCTTTCTGTTTGGCTAGAGGAGGGTGAATAACTACTTTTCGATTTTCTTCCTATAACGGTTAGCAAGCGTAAGTGAAAATTTAAAATAATAAACTAAAACAATGCTAACACAAGACCTTTACGTGATTTGGAGATGATACTCCTACTCCACGGTTGTCCGTAAGGTGGACGATCCCGATCCATCGGTGGATGATTCCCCAGAACACCTCCGGCTAGCTCTTGTCGCTCCTTGTGGGTGGAGAAACCTCGCCACAATACCTTGACAACCTCTAAGCACGTTTAGGCTATTAACAGGCTTTACCCAAACTTGTTTTGCCAAGAAGAAACAGTCAAAAACGTGCCCTCTTAAATAGTGCTCGATACTGTTCTGACCATTACCAGTCGATTGGTCCTCGCGAATTTGAATGTCTCAGCCCGACGATTCAAATTCTGGTCGACACCAGTCGACTGATCTCAGGATCAATCGACTGATCTTTCTACGCTCTACATCAGTCGATTGATCCAAGCATCAGTCGACTGTCACCTAAGGTTTCCCTTCCCGAGCACAATTCTCTCAGCACTCGAATCCTCACGACTTAGTTGACTCCTCATCCAGCAGTCTCGACCTATTGCCTTCAAGCCTTCTTCGACTTTGGCTCTCGTCCCTCGGATGCATGCAAGCCCACGACTTGTCTCCCATGTCATCCTTCGCGTATGCCTCGAAGTGCGCTTCCCTCGGCTCATCGTCTCTGCTTCCAGCAACCTCGACCTGTTGTCTTCAAGCTTTCTTCGACTTCGGCTCTCGTCCCTCGGATGCATGCAAGCCCACGACTCGTCTCCCCATGCCATCTTTCGCGTATGTCTCAAAGTTCGCTTCTCTCGGCTCATCATTCCTGCTCTGTCCACGGTCCCTCGGATGCATACAAGCCCACGGCTTGTCTCCTCACACCATCGGTCACCGGATCCGAAGACGTCCAACTAAGTCCATGTGTACCCTGCAAACCTGCACGCTCAAATACACATATTAGATCAACATGAAACCCTAACTTAATCATATTGACACACACATCAAAACCCAATGATCTACCCGATCAAACTTGGGTCGATTGCACCAACAATCTCTCCCTTTTTGATATGTAACAATATGTTTAAGTTAGGTACAACAATAACAATTGAAAATTATAGACATAATAAGTTAATCAACATAAACATATATTCTCCCCCTTAACCTATGCCTTTACACACAATTTTCAATTTTGCATAACAAGTTACAAGTTAAGTTAAACCTAACTTAAACCACAAGTTCTCCCCCTTTAACATCATCAAAAGGATTGCCCCAAGCATCTTTTATTTAGTAAAGAATCTCGTTTTCGGGAAATTTACTTTGAAATATTCATTTTTTGAAAGAAAATTCACGAAAAATTCATTATCAGTCCGAAAATTCTAAAAATTTTTGTGAAAAATTTAAAATATTATATTTGACAATGTAAAAAATTTCATAAAAAATAAATTTTCTTTGATTCTAAATATTATTTTCTTTATAGAAGCTTATATTTTTTGAAAACAAAATTTTAAAAATGATATTTGACTTTAAAAATGTTGATAATTTTTAGAAATAGTCAAAAATTTACAGTCAATTTTCAAAAAATATGGTTTTTAAAAAATAATCCTCAAAATATTTTTAAATTTAAATATTCAATTTTTATTAAAAATTCATAAATAATTATTTAAGGATTGAAAAATCTTGAATTTTTTTTATAATTTGTGTCTATCATAACAAATTTTAAGCAAATTAAATCCATAAAAAAATCTTTTAAAAGATTTAAAGAAGTACTATAAAAAAATCTAGCAAATTTTAAATAAAGATAACATGCACAAAATAAATGTTATCTAACAATTCAATACAATTTAAAACCCCAAATAAATTTCTATCGATTGGATTGATCAAGAATTTAGGTGGAATATAATTTTTAGAAACCTTTGTAATTTGACCCTATGATCTCTAATATACCAATTTAGTCCTCCATAAAAATTTTTTTTTGGAGTTTGTAAAAAACTTGAGCTTGCTTGATCATTTTCTAATTTTTTATATGTTCTTTCAATTTTAAATTTTAAAATATTAATTTATCATAAAGTTCTAAAGGACATGTATTTGCTAATTTTCTTTTAAGATCTATATTTTTAGACCTTAACTTTGCATAAAGATTTAGACACGAGTTTAATGTCATTATAAAGTTGATCATAAGGTAGAAAGGATACCTCACTTACCATGTCAGATATGAAGTTGAATTCTCTCCTTTTGTCATTGTCATCTTCTGACGTAGCTCCCTCTTCATCGATATTATTTTTTTTGTGGATGCTTCATCATCTGATTCTTAGTGACTAGCCATCATTGCTAGTCCACACATATTGTTTTGCCTTGGGTTTAGATGACGACGTTTCATCCCACGTAGCCTTGAGGATTTTATGTTTGGACTTGTTTGACCCTTTATTCTTCAATTTGGGAAGTTATCCTTTATGTGCCCTTCATCAAAGCAGTTGTAGCATCGAACTTTTCTCTTTCCTGGAAAGAACATTTTGGTTTGCATCATGTTAAATTTATTAGATTTTAACAACTTTTTAAATTTTCTTATCATAAAAGCTTCTTGATCCTCATCGAGAGATGACTCTGATTCTAGTTTGACTTTTCTTATGTTTAGGGCGATGTTGTCATTCTTTTCTTTTCTTCCTGCACATCAAGACTCATGAAGTTTGAAAGTCGAAAATAAATTTTCTAACGAACTTACCTCGAGGTCCTTGGAGATATAATAGAAGTCGACTATCAACATCCATTCCGGTGTTCTCCAAAAATGCATTTAATGCATACCTTAGCAAATCTCGATTTGTTATCGTTTCCCTTAGATTCGTGAGTCTGGTGATTAACTCCTTGATCTTCGCATGAAGTTGGGCCACCGTTTCTCCCTCTTCCATTTGGAGACTTGTTAGTTGATTTTGGAGTAGATATCATCTCGCCAACTTGGCTTAAGAGGTTCCTTTATGGAGCTCCAGGAACTTTTCCCAAAGCTCTTTAGCAGAGTCATAGGTGTCAATCTGGTTGACTTCTTAGGGCGGCAAAATGCTTAGCAGATGAAATTTTGCTTTGTCGTTGGCCATAAAATTGCCCTGCTTCTTTTTGTTCCAGAGATGCTCTTCTTTTTCTTCACCATTGTAATCTTTAGGTGTTTCAAAACCATACTTGATTGTTAGCAATATATCGAAATCGGTTCTGAAGTATACTTTCATTTTATGCTTCCAAAGAGCAAACTCTTCCTCGAACTTTGGTGGGTAGATGCTCAATCCAGCCATTTCCTTGTTGCTTTCGGTGACGATTAATCCTTTTAAAGCAACCTTGCTCTAATGCCAATTGTAGGATCATGTAGGCCGGCTAGAAGGGGGTGAATAGCCCTAAAAATTAAACTTAATCATTGCTATTAACCTAGCAAGAATACAAATGTTAGTTAATTAGATAGACACATATAAAATGTCTTTACTTGGTTTGTAATTGGAGAGGTTGCTAATCCAAGACGATGAACACTCCACTAAAAGATCTTTTTTTGAAGACGACGGATAGCCTCTCACAACTGTTTAAAGCGTAGAATAGAATTACAGAGTATGGAACTTAAGAACGAATGAATTGTTTAAATTTCGAGCTTAAGGGCTCTTTTTTATAGGTTTCTGGAAAAATAGACATTTGCTAATGTGGCGAATCTCAGGTGCCTAATGATGTTAGAGCGACTGGAGTTTGGTTAATTGTGATCCACTCGGCAATGGCTCGTTGATGTGGAAGCCCACTCCGAGCACCTAGACTCAGTCTGGGCGCCTGGAGTCCGGGCGCTTGGAAGGGTTCCAAGCACTTGGAATCTGGGTGCTTGGACCAGATCCAGGCACCTGGACCAAGTATAGGTGCCTGGAATGACCAACTTTGAGTTGACCATTTAGTCGGTCGACGCTCAGGTGATGTTTCGGTCATCCAGAGTTGAGCTCACCCGAACCCAACTCTGATCTTTTTCTCAAGCAGTCTTTCGCCCTAGCTTCTCATCCCTCGAACATCACGTATGTTCTTCTCGTTCATCGGTATACTCATTCGTAATATCTCATCCCTCAGATGAATCAAGCCTGTCAACTCGCTTCCCGTGCCATCTTTCTTGCTTGCTGCATCTTCCGCTTGTCTTCTTGTGCTCCTAAGTTCATACACCCTTAAACACAAGGAATTAAACCAAACATGACTTAACTTGACTCTTTTGACCATATCAAAAACAATCTGGGGTACTTACAATAAGCCCGTATATGCCAATTTGCACAAAATTTGGATCTTTTTAAAATATTTTGAACAATATTGGAAATCATTTACGATGAAAATAAAGGGCACATTTAGACTCTTGAGAACTACAGAAACCTACATGAGTTGGAATGAGCCCGAACAGAGCTCTCTAAGTCTACTAATGAGTTTTAATCGAAACTCATTGATGGACCTAGATGACTTGGATTTATAAAATTTTACAATGATATGGAAGTGTGGAGTATATAGAAGGTAGATATGGTGAGAAATCTTGATCATGAGTTTCTTACATGAAGTTATAAGCTCTTGCCAATTTGCACAAAGTCTAAAACTTTCTAAACTTTTTGAGCAATATTGGAAATCTTTTACGATGATAATGGAGGACACATTTGGACTCCTGAGCATTGTAAAAACCTCTATGAGTTTTCATAGCAATCTAACTTGCAACATGTCCAGTAGGCAAGTAATAAAACCAATCCTTATCTGCTCCAGTCAAAGAAAATGGAAATGCCCTCAATTTGATGTCCTCTTCAGAAATCCCTTGATGCTTCATAGTGGAGCACACTACATGGAACTCATGCAAATGTCTATTAGGATCTTCTCCTGATTGTCCCTGAAACTTGGGAAGTAGATGAATTAGGCCTGATCTCAACTCAAAATCTCCAGCTAACTCTGGATAAGCAATACAAGAATACTGAAATGCATCATCAGGGGATGCAAGCTCCTTCATAGTCTTCTGATGTTCTGCCATGGGACTGCTTGAATCAGTAGGAATATTTTTAATAGCTTCTGAAACTCTTCCTTGATTTCTCCTAGCTCTGAAGGTCCTCTCAATCTCAGGATCAAACTCCACAATTTCACCACCTGCAGTCCTAGTCATAAACCAAACAAAATGGCAGCAAATATATATCGAAAGCTAAAGCAAATGAAATAGAATAAGAAAATATGAAACTAAGGACAAGCTCAAATTAAGCAAACTCTACTAGTATGTTCCCCGGCAACGACGCCAAAAATTTGATGGTGGCCCACAACGAGTATCACAATGAGCCTCAAATTTGAATTTATAAGTTGAAAACCCTTAGCTAAGAAAACTAAGTGTAGTATAGGAGCCTCAAGTTGTATTTTTCCAAGGACTAGTTAAGAATGCTTAACTCAAGCTAGATTTTGTCGTTTTCTATTTTGGGTTTTCAAATGGAATGGGTATTTTTGCAAATATGAATGAAATTACAAAGGAAACAAAATAAACTCAGCTAATGCAGAAACTAATTCGAAATTGCAGAAGCTACACTTATCCCTATTTAGAAACTAAGCAATTCACTTCAAAACTATGAGATTGTAATTCAAGAACTAATATTGAATGTAGGAAAACATAAGATCTGTAGCTAAATTGCAGAATTATGAAAATTAGAACAAAGCATGCTTAAGAAACATATCTGAGATGTAGATCGATTCAAACTAAAATCACTAAGCAAATAAGTGTTTGGAAACGAAATTTTCCTAAATTAAACATCAAACCAGTCCCTTGCCAAGATTTCCTCTTGTCGTCACACAAAAGCCCAACTAGAAACCCTCTAGCTCGAAAATCAGCAAAGAAACAACTCCCTTGATCAGTTTGCAATGGATTGGTGCGTATTGATCTTCCTGATCGGTCAGGCCGACCGATCAGGACTCCTTCTGATTGGATTGGAGACCGATCAGTAGAGTTTCTGTCTGATCATGGAGACCGATCAGTAGTCTGAAAATTCCATGATCTCTTCCTCCCTGACAAGCTGAATGGCGACTTGACTCAGAAACCCTCCGAAGAACCCCTCCGAATGCTCCGACAGCTCCGATTTAAGAAAAATAGTTATCCAAAAGGGAATCGATGAGTGAACACAGCTCCTCGGCGAGACCCTCACCTGAGCCCTTCAGCGACAAATTTTGATAGCAAACTTCACAGGAAATCCATCCCGATGATTCGAGATCTTGAAAACAAACTGATCTGATGTTGGCCGCGCGAAGGAGCAGAGAAGAAAACAGAGAAAAACGATAGAACAGGGAAGAACTCGCTACGCCCCACAGCTGATGAGGAATTCCTGTTTTAATTAATTCCCATTAAAAATGAACGGCTATGATCATCCTCGCTTCATCCAACGGTCAGATCATCTCAGATTGAAACCAAAGTTTCCAGATATCCATCAATGGTCAGGATCTTCTTCTCCATAGCTTGGATCGATCAGATCTGCAACGGATGGCTTGGATTAGCCTTCCTTTTGAATGGATGGCTTAGACTCCTCTTGAGCTTGATCCAACGGATAGATGACTTCTGATTTGGACCAAAACTTTAGATCTTGACCTATGGTCTTGATTAACTCTACCTTGAGCTCGGATTGATCAGAAGATGAAAGATGACTCAGATCGCCCCATGTCTTGATTAGACGACTCACGTTTCTCCAGTGCTTGATCATCTTGATTAAAGCCAAATTTGACTCAAATTCGATCCAATCTGATCTAAGTCCATGATCATTCGAAGCCTACAAAATTATATTCAAATTTTAATGCCAAAATATCTCAAATATAGAAAGAATTGCATCCAAAGCCAAAATAGAGATAACTCATGGAACCTAGTGTAAATACAAGATCAAGCATACAAAAAGGAATCAAAACATGGATTTGAGAGCCTAAATTAATTATCAAAATGGTAATTATCAACTCCCCCACACTTGCTCTTGGGCGTCTCGCACAAATCAATTAGTGAACTAATGATGTACTCCCCCTAGATTATTCTCAATCATAGTTAGAAGCAATTGAAAGAAAATTATCTAGGGTTGTCAAATCTCAAAAATCTAAACTCAATGGACTAGAGTCTTATCCTTAGTCAACAACAAAGTATATTTCATCCTTCATGACTAATTAAGATGAATTAAACACACAAATCATCTCAAGGAAATTTTTGGTGGCTCTCTTCTGAAGTTCTAAATTTTTGATGAAAGTGGAGCTCACTCAAACACATCATGTTTCTTGCACTACCATAAGCTTGCTTATGCTCTACTATCCACCATCATTCTTGAGTTGAATTCACACCTAAAAAGGCTCATTTGAATAAGTTAAGGAAATATGGAATGATAAGAATGGAATAAAAATGTAGTAGATGAAAATTTAAGAAAGTGAAAGACTTGGATACTAAAGAATGTCACTAGATGAACTTTGCCCCTCTCTTTTTGTATTATTCTGTGTAGATCAGAGCCAAGGTAAGCAAGGATCAGACAGTGACTCTGATTTGGATGAGAAACCCTCACTGAATCCAGTGTACCAAAGTTGCTGTGTGCCAACCTCTCCATCCGAAAGCTACCTCACTTTGATTCAAAGCTAATGTTTGCAATAGAATACCATCTTCTTCAGTTTCCAACAATTCCTTACCAGTGACTAGCAAAGCTTCCTGGTTTCCAAACTTTGATTTTTTTTTCAGAAAACTTGCTGACTGCAGTGTGCCCAGGTTTTGATCGGTCAAGGAGACCGATCAGACTCTTCCTGATCGATCAAGCAGACCGATCAGACTCCTTCGTATCGGTTTGGACTTCTTCTGATCGGTTAGGGCTTCTTCTGATCAGACTGGTCTTCTTTTGATCAGACTGGAGACCGATCAGACACTTCCCTGATCGGTTTGGATCAGAGCACCATCAGAATCTGAAACTGAGCAGAATTCTGAAACTGTTTTCTGCCTGATTTATCCCTTCCCAATCAGTAGCTAACTCTTAAATTCAGCTATCAACTTGTTCACATCTTGTAATTCAGAGGCTTAATCCAGCACCTGACAGTCCACGTTATTCATATTTTTCCTATTTTTTTCTTTTTTTATTCATCTGTTGTTCTTTTTTTTTTCTTCTTCTTCTTCTTCTTTTTCAGTCATTCTCACTGCCCATTCCTCAAATCCTTAGCAGTGGCTAGCTAAACTTCCTCATTTCCAGCAATTTGTAGCAGCTCAGACTCTGCTCCAACTCACGTTCATCAGCTTGCAAAACAAATCTCAGCACTTCAGAAATTTCAGAACTTTCCTACTTGGCTCAATGACATGTTACTTGATAACTTTTCCCACACTTTCTTTCATTCTTTTCTAGCATCCAAACTCAAAACTGATTCACTAAATTCTCAGCAGCAATAGCTTCTGATTTCCAACTTGGCACACAACAGTTAGCACTCGTAATTTCCAATTTACACACCTTCTTTGTAGTTCAATTCTTCCATACTCACTCTGAATTCAGCCAATACCTTTGGTACACTTGATACTCTTTTCTTCAGTTATTCTGCAGCCAACTCACAGATTTCAGATTCCCAGTTTTTCATCATTTTCAGATTCAATTCATATCTGAATTTTGCTACTTCAATTCAGCCAACTCCCATGGAAAATATGATCGAATGCTTATAGGTTGCCAAATGCTTCAATTTTCAAATTTTGCAGCTTCAATTTTGCAGCCTGTAGGTTGCCAAAACTATTTACTGATCAGAATTATGTAGCTTCAATTTTCAGATTCAATGTCAGAGGAGTTGCCACATTTTGCTTGTAGGTTGTCAAATGCTTCACATTGCCCTCAATATTTGATCGAATGCTTGATCCTCCCCCACACTTAGCTTTTTGACCGTCTTGGGCAAAGTAACATCAAGAAACAATCAAAACATCCAAGTCCATGAAAAATATGGATATAAACAGAAAAATAGGGAAAGAAAAAATAGAATATAGAGTGGATCAACAAGGAATATTGTAAAAATGATATAAAAAAGGAAACAAAATGATCACTTCTATAAATGTGGTCCAATCATAGAAATATAGTTTTGAAAGAACCTAAGCAAGTTCTAGAGTACAATCACATGTGTGTATCTCAAAAATAAGGCCAAATCCTCACTAGGTAAAAAGAATTCATCTCAAGTCATCAATCTAGAGTCCATTACTAAGTAGTAACTCAAGTATCCAAGAGTTTTCATCCATTCGCTCAAATCCTAAGTTTTAACAACCAAATTTAATTCACTTTCAAAGGATTCTAAAATGATATAAAGAAAATCTAGAGGGATACATTTATTCCAAATCATGCATGAAACAAGATGCCAAAAAGGATAAAATGATATCTACAATGAATCTTTATTCTCCCTACACTACCTAAGCATTTATTAGTAAGAACTTACTGTAAAAGAAAAATTTACTGCTAGAAAATATAAAAATGGCATATACAATAAAATAAGAGTGTAAGAAAGATCAAACTCCCCTTTAAGTTGGGTAGATAACATCTTTAATATCCAATCCATCCACATCTCGCTTCTTCACTTCTTCAAAATATTTCTTGAGCCGGTGGCCTTTAACTCTCCAAATAAGATCATTAGCCTCATCCTTAATCTCAATAACACCAAAAGGAAAAACATTAGTAACAAGAAATGGACCTTCCCATCTAGACCTCAACTTACCTTTAATCAATTTGAGCCTTGACTTGTATAAAAGAACATTATCACCAATTTGAAACTCCTTCTTCACTATATGCTTATCATGAAAGTTTTTAGTCTTCTCTTTGTAAATCCTTGAGTTTTCATATGCTTATAATCTTATCTCCTCAAGTTCTTGAAGTTGTAGTTTCCTTTCTTCTCCCACTTTATTTGCATCAAAATTGCAAGCCTTCACCGCCCAATAAGCTCTATGCTCTATCTCCACGGGTAAGTGACAAGCTTTCCCATAAACAAGCCGGTAGGGAGACATTCCAATAGGTGTCTTATATGTCGTCTGATAAGCCCACAATGCATCATCAAGTTTTTGCTCCAATCTTTTCTACTAGGCCCCACGATCTTTTCCAAGATTGCCTTAATCTCTCTATTTGATACCTCGGCTTGTCCATTAGTTTGGGGGTGGTAGGAAATAGACACTTTATGCAAAACCCCATATTTGTTGAGTAAAGCCTTCATGTGCTTATTGCAAAAATGTGAACCTTGATCACTTATAATAGCTCTTGGAATTCCAAACCTACAAAAAATGTGTGACCTAACAAAACTCACAACAACAAAAGAATCGTCAGTCCTGGAGGGAATGACCTCCACTCATTTAGATACATAATTAACAGCAAGTAATATATACAAAAATTCACAAGATGCAGGAAAATGTCCCATAAAGTCTATCCCCCATACATCAAAAATTTCACAAAAAGATAGTTTGTTGGGGCATTTCATTCCTAGCTCCTATGTTTCCTGTCCTCTGACATCTATCACAGTTTTTATAAAATAGATAAGCATCACGGAATAAAGTAGGGCAGAATAATCCACATTCTAGATCTTTCCTAGCGGTCCTCTGTGGACCAAAATGTCCTCCATAGGCTAACGAATGGTAAAGTGTAAGAACTGAATGAAACTCATGATCAGGTATGCATCTCCTAATTATTTGATCACTACAAAATTTCCACAAATAAGGATCATCTCACACATAGAATTTAGCATCACTCTTAAATTTATCTTTCTGAGCCTTAGTAAACTGTGCAGGAAAAACATTAGCTACTAAATAGTTAACTAGATCTGCATACCATGACAACTCACCATGCACCGCTAAAAGGTGCTCATCTCTAAAATCATCATCAATGGTTGTAAGGTGTCCATCTCCCTCTATCATGCTCAAATGATCTGTCGCCAAGTTCTCCTTGCCACTCCTATCTCGAATCTCCAAATCAAACTCTTGAAGTAGAAGCATCCATCTAATCAATCTAGGCTTTGCATCTGACTTCTTCAGAAGATACTTCAAGGCTGCATGATCAGAAAATACAATCGCATGAGAACATAACAAATATGATCTAAATCTATCCAAAGCAAAAAACAATAGAAAGGAGCTCTTTTTCTGTGGTGGTATAGTTAGCCTGGGCAGCATCTAAAGTCTTGGAAGCATAGAAAATAACATGTGGCGCTCCATCTACCCTCTGTGCCAGTACAACCTCTACAGCAAAATTTGAAGCATCACACATCAACTTAAAAGGTAGAGTCCAATCAGGAGGTCTAATAATAGGAGCTAAAATAAGAGTCTCCCTCAATTTCTGAAAAGCTTCCTTGCATTTTTCGTTAAAGCAAAAATCCACATCCTTCTGCTAAAGTCTAGTTAAAGGGCGAGCATTCTCACTGAAGTCTCTAATAAACCTCCTGTAAAATCCTGCATGGCCAAGGAAAGCTCGAACATCCCGTACGCATACGGGGTAAGATAGAGAAGATATAACACTAACTTTAGCAGGATCTACTTCAATGCCTTTTCTAAAGACTATATGTCCTAAAACAATCCCATGCTCTACCATGAAATGACATTTTTCAAAATTCAAGACAAGATTAGTTTCAATGCATCTATGTAGTACTCTAGACAAATTATCTAAACAAGTATCAAATGAAGTGCCAAATACAGAAAAATCATCCATAAATATTTTCATGCAGTGTTCTAGTAACTCACCAAAAATACTCACCATACACCGCTGGAAAGTCCTTGGGGCGTTGCAAAGCCCAAATGGCATGCGTCGATAAGCAAATGTACCGAAAGGACAAGTGAAAGTGGACTTCTCCTGATCCTCCGAGTCTATACAAATCTAAAAATAACCTGAATATCCATCTAGGAAGCAATAGTGAGACTTCCCTGCCAACCTCTCTAACATCTGATCAATAAAAGGCAAGAGATAGTGTTCTTTCCTCGTTACTTGGTTCAACTTCCTGTAATCGATACAACCTCTCCATGAATTCTTCACCCTGGTAGGTACTAACTCATTACTCTCATTCTCCACCACTGTCACTCCTGACTTCTTAGGAACCACATGAATAGGACTAACATACTTACTGTCAGAAATAGGGTATATAATGCATGTCATGTAAAAGTCTAGTCACCTCTTTCTTTACAACATCAAGAATCAGTGGGTTTAACCTTCTCTGTGGCTGCCTGACCAGCTTCACATTCTCCTCTAAAAATATCCGGTGCATACAAATGGCGGGGCTAATACCAGGTATGTCAGCTAATGTTCACCCTATAGCTCTCTTATGTTGCCTCAGAACTTGCAATAATTTGTCCTCTTGCTTCGTATCCAAATTCTGGGCAATGATGACAGGTAAACATTGCTCCTCTCCTAAATAAGCATACTTCAAATGTTCTAGCAATAGTTTTAACTCTATATGTGACTGCTCGGTAGGTATGGGTGATCCCCGTGACTCAGTGCAATCCCCTACACTCTCAAACCTATCCTCTGAATCTCCTGACATGTCAATGAAAATAGGTGATCCCTGGGGCTCAGTGCAATCCCTACACCTATAGAATCGTCTCCAACTGCGAGTGAATCAGCTGCCTCTATAGCTAATACATCCTCAGCCTCATCTAAGCTAAAATATCCTCTGTGAATACCAAGTGAAACTCTATCAGCAAGTAAATCTGCATCAACTAACCCATCTAAAATATCCATGCTCATGATAGAATGATCCTCTTCGGGGTGCTTTACAGCATCAAAAATACTGAACTACACTACTTCGTCTCCTATCTCCATAGAAAGTGTGCCTGCATAACATCAATCTTCGTCTTTGCAGTCTTCAAGAATGGTCTCCCAAGAATAAGTGGAGATCTATGTGCTAGATAATCTCCCTCCATGTCTAAGATATAGAAGTCCGCAGGAAAAATCAACTCTTTCACCTTCACTAATACATCCTCAATGATTCCAGTTGGGTGAGTCTGACTCCTGTCTGCTAGCTAAATAACCACTCCTGTAGGCTGCATAGGTCCAATGCCAAGCATCTGAAAAACTGATCTAGGCATCACATTAATAGAAGCTCCCAAATCTAACATCGCATCATGAAAAATATGTTGGGACCGGGTGCATGTTGACAAGGATACGAGTTCGTAAAATTTTAAATTTTTACGTGCAGCGGAAGAATTTGCATAAAATAATTTCCTAAATTATTTTAACTTCGTATCTAGCATGCAACCTTATAGTGTGTTGACATAATCATAAAATAAAACTTTGCGGAAAAGTAAACTAATTTACATTATACCTCTCGTAACTCGAAGTAAGGGACGAGATCCAACCGTAGCGTCCCTTGGAAGCTCCGCCTCTATTCGCGTCCACGCCGAGTTCTCTTCGGGATGACTTCGCAAAGTCACGAGTTTTGCGCCGACGAGAACTACTAGATTCTCTATAGGCACAACAAGAAAGATCAAGAGAGGAAAGGGAAACTAACCACCAAGAAAACGGAATCGAATTCCGGGAAGAGAGGAGTCGCTATCCGCTTCTTCTTCTTCTTGTTCGAGTTCTCCTTCTTCTTGAATGCTCACGCCACAACCCAAGGAAGTGGATGAGGTGCGCCGGCCCTAGATGGAGGAAGGGCGCCGACCCTAGGTCACCAAGTGGGCGCCGGCCCTAATGGAGGAGAGGGGAGGGAGAAGAGAAGAGAGAGAGAGGGAGAGCTCTTCACAACTTGATTAGTTGATTGGGAATAAGGGCTTGCCTTTGGTTCCTTTATATAGTAGCAACTCCTTTGCTAAGTCTCCCTCTAAACCGAATTAACGGAATTAACGGAATTAGTTATAAGAAATTTATCTTATAAATTCTCTTATTAATTATTCCGTTTAAGCCGAGTCTTATTATAACTAATTTATAATAAAACAAATTCCTCTTCTCTTTAAATTATTGAATAAATTTTATAAGAAATTTATAAACTTTCTTATTATGGAAAAATCAATTCTTAATTGATTTTATAAAATTAAAATAAACCATTTCATGGATTATTTTAACTTCCATAAAAAGAATAAATTTCTACAAATTTATTTATATAAATTTCTTTTTACAAATTTATTCATCCATAATTTATAAAATAAATAGCGCTAGATTTATTTTATTAATTAAACCAATTAAATTGGTTTAATCTCCCTTTAATGGCCGGCCACCACAAGGAGGGTTAGCACCCTCTTTGGCCGGCCAAACCAACCCGAACCGGTCGCGAATTAAACTCATTTAATTCGCCCAATAAACCTTCAAAAGACTTAGCCATTTTTAGCTTCCATTGCGCCTCTGATTAACTCAGATTCGACTTATTTCTCTTGATCGGAAAATCTAATTTTCAACTCGTTTTAAATCCCTCGGATTACTCGTAGTGCGTGTGACTAAATAAGCTTTCGATTTATGTTGGCCGTCTATAATCAACTAATTATAGAACGATCATGAGTGACACCTAGTAGTACATCATGATCCCCAATTAATCGAAAGATCAACGGTTTGACCTCAGAAGAAATTATTCTGAAACCCTTCAGCAGCTCTAATGAATCGTGCCCCCATTCCCTTCACCACCTTATACCCACTTGGTTCAGGACACGGTCTATGGTGTCAGTCCCCACTAGGCTGACTACGTCACACCTAGCCCAAGTAGTGTCTTTCTCGTTCTTTGGATTTCTAATTACTCTCATGTAAGAGACTCGCACTCTAAACATGATATACTCTGGCCAGAGGTTTTGAGTAACAATCCGACGATAGGCCTGGGTATACATCTCCTCGCAAGGAGTGGTGAATCCTTTGTAGGCTGTTCAAACATCTTCGGGCACTTTGGCTTATACCCAATCATCCTGGGTCCACACCTCCTTGGAGATGCTTGCTTAAGATGTTAAAGTATAAGTCTCCATGACCAAGATGACTTGAACACCGCAAGTCAAAGGAACATCGCACTTAAGCTGCAGTAAGAACTTCATTGACATATCTACATGTAGATTTCCATATGAAGTCTTACAGCTAGTCACTCCAATGAACTAGTTCCCTTAACTAGCATCCATGTTTATCTCCGGACATCCCAATGTCACCAGCCAGTGAGAATCAGCTGATTAGAGAATAACCCATGCTAGTCTCAACAGAATCGATAGTGTCCGTTTTTATCAATTCATCGACTAGGGATAATTTCAATACTTCACAATTGCACATATAGAGATAATCACTAGTTGTGATCCCATCACAAATTCTCTTATGCTGTGAGTTGTATTGCGGACATTCAGTAGATGAGTTTAAGATCCCAATCAAATACACAAAACATGTATACTCAAATAGTGAATTATCATTTATTAATATAAATGTTTACATCATAAGGCGATTGCCTTAGGACACTTCTCTCATATCACTAACAAAATATTCCTCTCAATCTCACAGGACACAGTAAATACTCCTGGATCTTTACATTTCTGGGGAATTGAATGAATAAGGGCTGAGACATTCTTTCCTAAATTGCCCAATTCATTCCCTTTAAGCTTCCTCTTGTGCACACACAAATCCTTAAGAAATTTGGCATACTTAGGTATTTGCTTGATCATGGTCAACAATGGTACATTTATTTCCACCTTACTGAATAGATTCACAAGCTCTTGATACTCCTTTGCCTTCTCCTCCTCCACATTCTTTTTAGCTTGAGTCTTACGCTGTGGGAAGGGTAAGGGGACTCTCGGTTCCTCCTCTTGAGCCGAAACTTTTGGAAGTGGGTCTTGAGCAGGAATTTCAAGTGGAGTAGCTGATGTAGGTGCACTTTTTTTTACTGATTTCTCCTTGTTCTTTCACCAAAATCACAGGATCAATAGAAGAAGGACTTAGGCTTGAACTCGGGTCACAATCAACCGGTGTAGAATCCATTTTAGGGCTGTTCTGTGCTGGAAAATAAGTTGCTGAAAATTTTTCAAAAAATCAACCCTTTGAGTGTTAAGACTTGAAGCAACTTTCCCACTCCTCAAAGTTATTGCACTAACATTTCCCTTAGGATTAGGAGTTGCTTGAGAAGGCAATTGACCCGATCCTTGGGTTTGTAATTGATTCATTCCACTAGCTAGTTGTCCAATATGTCTTTCAATGTTTTGAAGAGTGGAATCATTCTTTTGTTGCCTTGTTGTTGTAAAATTTGCTGTTGTTGTAGGATTTGTTGCATCATCTCCTCAAGATTTGTTGTTGTGCACTAAACCCATTAGAGTTCCCAAAGCCTCCTTGATTAGTATGGAACTTTTGTTGGTCTTGAAATGAAACATTGGGTTGCTGAAAATTATGAGTAGGCTGTGAACTTTGGAAATTCTATTGTCGGGGTTGATTAAATGAGTGAATGGGCTGTTGAAATTGCTGAAAATTAGGTTGATAACTAGGTGGATGTTGCTGGAAATTATTGCTCTGAAAATTCTGATTTTGATGCTGAAATTGTTGGTTTGAAGGCTGAAATTGTTGGGGCTGAAAATTCTGATTTTGAAATTGAAAATTCTAATGGTATGACTGTGAAGGTTGAAAAGATTGCTAGAAATTCTGAATTGGTTGAAATCCTTGCTGATTTTGTTGGAATTGAGGCTGAAAATGTTGATTTGGTTGTTGAAATTGCGGATAAGGTTGCTGAAAATTCTAAAAATGCTATTGTCCTTGTTGTAGGGGCTGTTGTGAAGTGTTTTGTTGATAGAATGAGTTTCCATACTTCAAATTAGGGTGATCTCTCCATCCCGGATTGTAGGTAGATGAATAAGGGTTGTTTCTTTGTTGGAATTGGCTTCCTCTAGTCAAAACAGCTAAAGATTCATCTTGTTAAAGATTAGGACACAAATCTGAATTATGCTCTTGGCTTGAACATATACTACACACTCCCATAACCGGATTTTGAAAAGAAGCTACTGGAAAGTTTTGAGGTTGGTTCACATTATTAAAAGCCATTTGCTTCACCAAAGAGGTTAATTCCAACAATGAATTTTTAATCTCTTTCTGTTTATTTGAAATCACTTGAACTTCATTCACCCCTCTAGTAGAAAGAGCCCTACTTCCAAATTGTTGAGAGTTCTCCGCCATATTTTGAATCAATTCTCGAGCTTGTTCTGGGATCTTATTCACTACAGCTCCTCCAGCTACAGCATCAATCATGATTCTATCCATTTGAAATAGACCTTCATAGAAATATTGAATAAGAAGCCGCTCACTTATTTGATGTTGAGAACAACTTGAGCACAACTTATTGAATCTCTCCCAATAGTCATATAAGGTCTCTCCCACCACTTGTTGAATACCACAGATGCTCTTTCTAATAATAACAATTCTTGAAGCTGGAAAATACTTCTCTAAAAATGCCTTTTTCATAGCAATCCAACTTGCAACATGTCCAGTAGGCAAGTAATAAAACCAATCCTTAGCTGCTCCAGTCAAAGAAAATGGAAATGCCCTCAATTTGATTTCCTCTTTAGAAATCCCTTGAGGCTTCATACTGGAGCACACTACATGAAACTCATGCAAATGTCTATTAAGATCTTCTCCTAATTGTTCCTGAAACTTGGGAAGTAGATGAATTAGGCCCGATCTCAACTCAAAATCTCCAGCTAACTCTGGATAAGCAATACAAGAATACTGAAATGCATCATCAGAGGTTGCAAGCTCCTTCATAGTCTTCTGATGTTCTGCCATGGGACTGCTTGAATGAGTAGGAATATTTTCAATAGCTTCTGAAACTCTTTCTTGATTTCTCCTAGCTCTGAAGGTCCTCTCAATCTCAGGATCAAACTCCATAATTTCACCACCTGCAGTCCTGGTCATAAACCAAACAAAATGGCAGCAAATGTATATTGAAAGCTAAAGCAAATGAAATAGAATAAGAAAATATGAAACTAAGCACAAGCTCAAATTAAGCAAACTCTACTAGTATGTTCCCCGGCAACGGCGCCAAAAATTTGATGGTAGTCCACAACGAGTGTCACAATGAGCCTCAAATTTGAATTTATAAGTTGAAAACCCTTAGCTAACAAAACTAAGTGTAGTATAGGGGTCTCAAGTCGTATTTTTCCAAGGACTAGTTAAGAATGCTTAACTCAAGCTAGATTTTGTCGTTTTCTATTTTGGGTTTTCAAATGGAATGAGTATTTTTGCGAATATGAATGAAATTACCAAGGAAACAGAATAAACTCAGCTAATGCAGAAACTAATTCGAAATTGCAAAAGCTACACTTATCCCTATTTAGAAACTAAGCAATTCACTTTAAAACTATGAGATTGCAATTCAAGAACTAATATTGAATGTAGGAAAACATAAGATCTGTAGCTAAATTGCAGAATTATGAAAACTAGAATAAAGCATGCTTAAGAAACATATCTGAGATGTAGATCGATTCAAACTAAAACCACTAAGCAAATAAGTGTTTGGAAACGAAATTTTCCTAAATTAAACATCAAACCAGTCCCTTGCCAAGATTTCCTCTTGCCGTCACACAAAAGCTCAGCTAGAAACCCTCTAGCTCGAAAATCAGCAAAGAAACAACTCCCTTGATCAGTTTGCAATGGATTGGTGTGTATTGATCTTCCTGATCGGCCAGGCCAACCGATCAGGACTCCTTCTGATCGGATTGGAGACCGATCAGTAGAGTTTCTGTCCGATCACGGAGACCGATCAGTAGTCTAAAAAATTCCACGATCTCTTCCTCCCTGATAAGCTGAATGGCGACTTGGCTCAGAAACCCTCAGAGACCCTCCGAAGAACCCCTCCGAATGCTCCGACAGCTCCGATCGAAGAAAAATAGCTATCCAAAAGGGAATCGATCAGTGAACACAGCTCCTCGACGAGACCCTCACCTAAACCCTTTCAGCGACAAATTTTGATAGCAAACTTCATAGGAAATCCATCCCGATGATTCAAGATTTTGAAAACAAACTGATCTGATGTTGGCCGCGCGAAGCAGCGGAGAAGAAAATAGAGAAAAACGATAGAATAGGGAAGAACTCGCGATGCCCCGCAGCTGATGAGGAATTCCTGTTTTAATTAATTCCCATTAAAAATGAACGGCTGTGATCATCCTCGCTTCATCCAACGGTCAGATCATCTCGGATTGAAACCAAACTTTCCAGATCTCCATCAATGGTCAGGATCTTCTTCTCCATAGCTTGGATCGATCAGATCTACAACGGATGACTTGGATTAGCCTTCCTTTTGAATGGATGACTTAGACTCCTCTTGAGCTTGATCCAACGGATAGATGACTTCTGATTTGGACCAAAACTTCAGATCTTGACCTATGGTCTTGATTAACTCTACCTTGAGCTCGAATTGATCAGAAGATGAAAGATGGCTCAAATCTCCATATATCTTGATTGGACGACCCACGTTTCTCCAGTGCTTGATCATCTTGATTAAAGCCAGATCTGACTCAAATTCGATCCAATTTGATCTAGGTCCATGATCATTTGAAGCCTACAAAATTATATTCAAATTTTAATGTCAAAATATCTCAAATATAAAAAGAATTGCATCTACAACGAATGACTTGGATTAGCCTTCCTTTTGAATGGATGGCTTAGACTCCTCTTGAGCTTGATCCAACGGATAGATGACTTCTGATTTGGACCAAAACTTCATATCTTGACCTATGGTCTTGATTAACTCTACCTTGAGCTCGGATTGATCAGAAGATGAAAGATGACTTAGATCTCCATATGTCTTGATTGGACGATCCACATTTCTCCAGTGCTTGATCATCTTGATTAAAGCCAGATCGGACTCAAATTCGATCCAATTTGATCTAGGTCCATGATCATTTGAAGCCTACAAAATTATATTCAAATTTTAATGTCAAAATATCTCAAATATAAAAAGAATTGCATCTAAAGCTAAAATAGAAATAACTCATGGAATCTAATGTAAATACAAGATCAAGCATACAAAAAGGAATCAAAATATGGATTTGAGAGCCTAAATTAATTATCAAAATGGTAATTATTAATCACCGCGAGCGCTTTCCGATTTACTCTGGTGACCAATGAGAAACTTCCGTGAATGGCTAGTGAGAAATTTCCGTAGGTCGGATCAGTTCGTCCAAGTTTGAAAAACCTACTTAATCTAAGTACGACAAAATCCGGACAGGCGCTAAGCACGGAGCTCCCATGGCATCCTCTTATGTAGTGGCGCCGGCGGCGGATAAGCCGTGGACTCCTCCCTATTGCTCAGTTGTGGCCGTCGACACTTGCTCCTTCTTCTACCGTGTTTGCTCCATCTGCGAGCGAACCCTCCCCGATTCCGACTCCGAATGCCGCTTCTGCAGCCGCCGGACTACTAACCCGGGTTCCAAGCGCCTGTATCGTATCCTCGTCTCCGTCGGCACGGCGGACAGGGTTTTGGTGGTCGTGTTCTTCGACCGGGCCGCGAGGGTGCTCATGGGCTGCTCCGCCGACGAGTGGGCTGCCTTCTTGGAGGCGCAGCCTTCAGCGAGGGAGATGGCCGGTGAGCTTCTACGAGGGGAGATGCTGCGGATGACGCTGAACCCGTCGAGGAGGGGCAATGCGGAGCACCTGCGAGTGGCGTCGGTGGCGCCTCTCCGCGCGGGATTTCGCCCTGTGGTCGACAGATTGAGGAGGCTGTACGCGGCGGGGGCGGGGACGGGGACTTCAGTCGAACAGAGAGGATAATATCATCTCCGTTGAACAAAGCAGGTGCACAATCGAGACAACTCATCTCCTCCGACAGAGCATTGATTTGCTTCTTACCTGATTCAATTATCTCTGCCAATGAACAGGGCCAGGTGTTTGATCGGATTGTTGATAATAATAACTCTTTCACTTCTTCGATGTCATTTATTATCTTTCTCTATGCATTGCTTCTATGATTGGTTGGTTTGAAAGAATTTGTGGGGATTGTATTGGGAGTCAAAATTATGGCCAAGCTTTTGTTTCGACTAAACTTTCCTGTGTATGGTCCCTGTGCCTATTAGGTTCATTCTAACACATCAATTTAGGTCTAATGAATAAACCAAGCTTACCGATCAATAGGGGGGAAAATTAGTATGGTAGGCACATTGAAAGTACCATCAAATGTAGGTCTAATGAGTAAACCTAGCTTACCAATCAATAGGGGGAAAATTAGTATTGTAGGCACATTGAAAGTTTAACCTGGGAAACTTAGTTAATAGTGTGAAATGGCATATGCATTTTGTTAACAATAAAGATGGTTTCTCATGTTCAATCTTTGCGGAACATTTTCCTCAAGCATCCGGGAACACAAATATGGGTATGTAGGTGAAGTTTTCCTGAGTCTTTTGGCATTATACTTCTTCATGCCTATTCTCTATCTTGTTACACTATGGTATTGCTGTCTATTAAATTCCTTTATTTTGACTTGGCTAGCATTTACACAATTCACTCTATCTTGTGTTGTATTAGACATTTGCAAATTCAAGATGGGGCTGTTCCTTCGGGACTATCTGATTTAGGTGGACGTTGCCACATTGGCTTTTCATGGTGACTATCTCTCTATGGGGGAAAATTGGTTAGGATGAGTTTTGTCTGTTGTCTTGTCCCGTTCCCATAAATTCTCAAGGCCCTGTTCATACTCTATGCTTCTTTACGTGCTCACTCAATGCCAATGTTGAATCAAGAAGTAATCATGGATAGCAGCGACTATACTATTTATGGGTGCACCCATTTTTGTTCTCTTGACTGGCAAAATTGGTTGAAGATTGGCACTTTAGATTTTTGTAAACAACTTAGAGAGTCTAGAATATGAGTGCAAAGAAACTGAGAAGAAACTAACTAGGAGATAATAGCTAGAATCAGACTGGTTGAAAGTTAATCCAAACTGATTACAAAACTGCAGCAATATAGGATGTAAATAACAAGGAAGCAAGCAAATTATACATTTCATTTGTGTAGATCCTTGTCAATATATAATGCAGATCTCGATGCTCCAAGCTTAGCACTGAGAGAAGTTTGGGTTGAGACAAAAAAAAGTCAATCCTAGAAATAATGTTTCAATCTGTGAAAAACAGCTTCGCACATTTGGGTGAATAGTAGATTATTTTTGTGAACCAAATAGACCAATGCCATATAAGTAAAGACTTAGGGATGAAAGAGAAATAACTTGTTAAATAGGGACATGGACTGACTATTTTGGGAGCACACTATTGTAAATCAATTTTTCTAGTGAATGAAAAATTAATGCCCAAGGCTATTCGAGTGATAAAGGTTTATCCGATTTGATCGGACAAAAGCATTAGGTTGAAAAGTGTGGTACGTAGACATGAATACTAACTCGAGTATGCATAAGTTTTAATTCTCATGAGACCAAATCCTTAAAAATGGGGAATAAATGGAGATGAAACAATTGATCAAATTTAATCTCAATTGAAATTTCAATTAATGATCAATTGAAGCTAACTTTTCGACCTTTTTGAGCATGCCAATGTAATGCAAAAATGTGGAAATTTGATGCCAATAAGATTTATCATCCTATAGGTGAGTCAAGGTTGCACATAAAGGCATGCCTTGGTTTTAGCATTGCTTGCACACACTCAATAGACATTACAAAAACCTTGACTTGTGTTGCCTTTGCATACCCAATCCTCCATATTATACTTGTGTTTCGAAAGCAATGATATGCCGGCGACCTCTTACATCGTGATCCATGTCTCCATCAGACAAACAAGGGATGTTATCTTGATCCAATGGAAACCAATGCCACGAGAGAAGTAGAATAATGGACATTGTTTGCCTGTTTAGTCGAGAATCATGTGTACATGTCCACCAAAGTAGAACAATACCTTAGGTCCTATGCATCCTATTAATGACATTTTTTTTTTTACAAAGAGGACTCTAAAAATGCTTTTCCACCATTATGGGGTTTCCCTTCACCCTTAAAAATAAATCATCACTCCTTTGCCTTAGATCATTTCAGATGAAGTGTGTGTTGACATCACCATTATGGGGCCTCTCTTCTCTTGAGCTCTTCTTGTCTTCTCTTCAAAAGAGTTTCAAAGCTTTGAAAGTTTTTCAAGACTCAAAATTGAGTGCTTCTATTTTGAGTTGAAGGTCGTTATATATTGAGAGATACTAGTCAAGAAATAGTAAGCACATGGACAAATAATATCATCTTCAAGAGAAGGGTCCAACCCTTGCCTTAACCATAAGCCTTTTATCAGAAGGGATAAACCTACCCGAAAAGTGTGTGTTGACATCCAAAGGGGTGATTCGATGATCTACAATATTAAGTTGTTGATGGCGATGTAATAGATGTAAGTCTACCATACTTAAAGGGGGTATTTCGACGATTGACAATAGAATTGGTGACAACCATCAAAAAGGGGTGAGTGAATCCAACTTCCTTGATAATTAGAAGGTGGGATGTGTTGAGAATTTTAAAGGGACACAATTCACACATCCATACCAGTGCCCCACCGATTCAAACCGCTGACTTTTCGATGAGGTGATTGATTGGACCCAAACCACTTGAATCTATTTTTTCAAATTCCCTCTAATAATTTTAAGATGATATTTACTGTCATGACTATTGTGGGTTCTATTCTTATTAAAGGGAAACTAAAGAAATTCTCTACAATTAGCTTCAAGTGGTGGTATCAGAAGATGTTCTGCATGAGACATGTACCTTGTTGAGTAGTTACATGCCTCCAATGCATCTGAAGAAGACCCTCAAATGATCGTAAAATTAACTGCATGAAAATATGAAATTTTCTATGTAAATATATTATTAGTTGATTTCCATGTAAGTATATCATTAGGAACTTTGGTTTATTCGCCTCATGTTGAGTTGACCAAACACTCATCGGAATGATGCAGTCGGCTCCCCAACTGATTGGACAAATTTAGTTGATTGGATATTTTAAACTAATTTCTTTAAATGCTTATTTTTCACTTGCCTTTTCTAAAGGTTTTGTGTTTAATAATTTATTAACAAGAGGAGAGTTGACCTCTGTATTGGTGTCCTGCGATGCTCCACCTTAGTTTGTGCTAGAACCACCTTTGTCACTTGAAGAGACACCATCTGTAGTGCCAAGTGCTACATATTTGCTTCTTGGTTTTTGCTTATGTTTTTCTTTAGATGTTGATGTATGATGCTATATTGTTCGCAAAGAAAGGTGTTTCTTCTTCTTCTTCTCCAATAGTACTTCTTCTTTCTCTTTTCTTTAGCTTTCTTCAATTTTAGGCAATTGCCTCTATTGTACCCTTGTTGGTCATATTTAAAGCATTTAAGCACCTCTTTTTGCTTACTTTTTTTGCCCTTGAGTATCGTTTTGATCTCACTTCCAATCAAGTTCCTATTCTTTTTGAATGTCTTATCACTCGTTGATTATGATGTTGAAGAAGATGACTATGAGTTTTTCTACTTTTGGAGCTATAAATGCCACCCTTTTCTTTTGGTTACTTTTCTTGCTTTTCAACATCTATGCACTTGACTTCATTCAATTCTATTGCTGAAAAGGATCTTCCAATGTGCCCACCTCAAGGTTCCTTGACATCAAATAAGCATCCATTGAAGTCCATGGAAGTCCATTGTGTTGGATCAAATAAGCATCCCACGGGCTGGGTCGGTAGTAAGGCGCCTACTGCTTGAAACGGAGGTCATGGGGTCGAGAGTCGTCAGTTGCGCACGGGGTTAAAATCCTGATCTGCTGGCTTAAAATGCTCTTGGCCCCCCAGATGCCTTCTCCACCCTTAGTAAATCCGTGATTTACCTCCCTCTGGAAACCTCGTGGGGCAGAGACCAGGGGGCCGCTGAGGTGACGGATCCACTTTTTTTTTGAAATAGAAGGGGAATGAATAGCCTGTCACTTTTACTTTGCTCTTTTATGTATATAATCAAGATAGTTTACAACAAAAAACGTTAATATATAAAGAAAAGATACAAATAAAAAATATAAATACAAAGGTTTAATGTGGTTTAGAACCTTCGTCTCCTACTCTACAACTACGATTTTTGGTAAGTCACTCTTCAAAAGCCACTATCCTTCATCCTTCTCACATCTTTCGGAGGTACCTCTACAATCTTCTTTAAAGATAAAACTTAAGGACAAAGAGAATTAGATGATAGAATAAAATAAAACACAAGATTACTAACACAAAGAGTGAATATGAGCATTTTCAGTTGTCTTCTTGTTACTCTTTTGCCCCATATTTATAAGACAATAAATTAACCTTCTTTTTCAGCTAATATTTTGTTTCCTAGCGCAAATTCAATTATGCTTGTATGCTGCTTTCAATTGAGTTGTGCACATCAACTTTCTATGTCGTAACAGTAGCTTCAGCCAATTGACTCTAATGATCAATAGAAACTTCTTGACCATCAAATCAGTTTTAACATAATGACATCATTTATAACCATTTACGTTGGCTCATCAATCGGCTCAATCTGCCATTAGTTGACTGATCAACATAAACATTTACACCATTGAACTGTTGCAGCAGAACAACATCAATTATAACTGTTTTAAGTGATTCATTAGTTGACTAATGTTGCATTAGTTGATTAGTGGATTGAGGTCAACCAATTGCTAGTTAATTGCCCTCCAAATAAAGATGCGCAAAAACATTCTGTTGTCTTTGTCAATTGACCTACGTCGACTAACTAGTAGACTCAAGTTCTAGTCAACTGAAAACAACTTTTAGTTGATTGGATTATCGACACATACCACTTTTAAGGTAGAGGCCTCGCCTAAGTCAAGTTCCACTAGTAACCCTTTAAATAACTCTCAATTTCATTAGAGGTTACCTTGCTAAGAGGTTTCACCTCTAAGACTTCATGGGCTAAAGAGCCTTGGTCTTCTGTGCCAAGAGACAGCGGGACTTCCTTGTCTACAAGCATCTGAACATCCTTGACTTGGCGAGACTTCAATTTCGCAAACATATGGTCATCCTTGACTTATCAGGATTTCAAGCCACTAAGTATCCGATCCTTAACTTACTTGGGACTTTCACTTGTCAAGCATTTGATCCTCGGTTTATTTGGACTTCCCCTTGACAAGTATCCACTCCTTGATCTATTTGGACTTCCTTTGTTACACATGTAATATCAATGTCAAGGATCTTACCCTGTACACTTTAGACACTATATTAGTAATCACAATATTGTCCTACCTTAAACCTTTGCTCAAACATGACCATGAGTGCGCCAACTATTTCTTTTTTATGTTTGACAATCCACCGTTAAGTTATAAAAATGATTTTCATGTGTAGCAATATGTTTCAATATATTCTAAATTTTTACAAAACATTTTTCAAGTTTAAGAAAGTTTTAATTTTCAACTAATTTAAATGATCACTTCTAACCACGCCTAATTTTTAGATTGAGTCACTTCTCTCGTAGAGGATTATTTCAGGTTGCAATTAACTTCTGCTTCTTGGGTAATTATAACTTTCTTCTTAACTTAGACTTCTATTCCTAAGTTAACCCTCTTCTGCTTCTTGGGTAATTATAACTTTCTTCTTAACTTAGACTTCTATTCCTAAGTTAACCCTCTCACTTCTCCCTTTTGACGTACATTCAAAAATAGTAAAACTTTTAGCATTTCTTATAATGGTTTCAGTTTCTCGCTTGTTTATTAAGGCAATATTCACAATGCTCAATCCTTGAGCTTGCTTGAGACTAATTGTATTTCCAACTAAATGATCAACGTATAATGACTTGTATCACTTCTAAGGATCAAGGTTTCAACTTTGTATTTCTATGATATTAAGTGAATTTTAACATAGTAGGACATAGAAAATACAACTATACACTTATTCGGGAAAAAGAACTTAATACCACACACACATATGTATTCGTTGAAGACATAATACCATTAAGTATCTTTGTGATGTTATTTCCATTGACTATGCAAAATTGATCTACTTACTAAAGGCGCACACACACACATATAACTCTCAGTATATTCGTTGAAGATATGATACCATTAAGTATCTTTATGGTGTTATTTCCAAGGTTTCGAAAATCGGACCGGACATTGAACCGGTCGAGACAAGGATTCAGAGGTTTAGAAGTTCAACCGGGAGTCCAACCGGGATATAACCGGTATATAATAAAGCATGTATTTATATAAATATATGAAACTAACGACTTATCCAACTACTTTTTTCAAGATTGGATCAACTAGGTCGAGCATGTGATATGTTTTTGTTGGTAACTCAGCACGGTATTCTTGAAAAAATGGTTAGTTTCAAAGAAAAATTCAAGTTTAAAACAATTGGGTTCAAGAAATCTGGATACGAATTGAAGAATCTTATTAAAAGTTAAAATTATATCACGATAGCATTTATTCACCAATAAATACTTAAACAGAGGACACTAGCAAAGCACATGCAAAATCACTTTTCCAAATATGTCATATACTGCTGTCTTCGTATGCCAGCACGACGACGCAACAAGACTGGCAGCGGGACGAGGCTAGCGGAGGCAGGGCGACATGACGAGGCTGGTGGAGGCGGGGGGACTCGGGGAGGCTGGTGGAGGCGCGGCGACGCGGCGAGAGACTAGCGGTGGTGGCTCTCTTGCAAGCAAACAACAGGTTTGTTCGTTTGGGACTTTGGGTGAAAGTAAACTAGATTTTTGATATTTTATTTTTCAATTTTCATTTTTCAGTAAGAAAACAAAACTGTAAAAGGGGAAAAAAATCAAAAAATGAAAAATAAAATAAACTAAGCCGGTTTGATCGGTTTTTTCGATTTACCCGGTTCACCGGTTCCCGGCCGGTTCAAAACGGATCGCACCCGGTTCTTGAGTAGCCGATTTTTAGAGTCAACTCGGATCGGAAATCTGGTCGGTTCCCGGTTCAACCGGTCCGACCGGCCGGCCCGTCCGGTTTTCAGAACACTAGTTATTTCCATTGACTATGTAAAATTGATCACTTACTAAAGGCTTACTGCATGTTTAAGGGAATAGATCTATAACCTAACATATGAATTAAGTAGTGGTAATCTACTATTTTGACTAGAGATTCCAAGATTATGATTCAAAAGGGACAACTATGTTAAAGATTGAAGGCATCTATCGGTATTACTTTAACTCATTCCATGACAGTTAATGTGCAACCTATAAATGGGTAGAATTGAGTAAATACTATGATTCTTATATCGTATTATTGATGGTAAGATTACCTAAATTAGTGCAAAATAAAAGCCGCTTCAAATAAAAAGCACTTGTGAATCTCCAAGTATTGTCTAAGACCAAAACGCACATGATGGAGATCTTGTAGAAAAGCTTAGGGGGCGTTTGGTAGGTTTGTTTTTCATTTTCATTTTCTGTAGAAAATATGATTTTCTGGAAAACATGTTTGGTTTGCATTTTCCAATCTTGTTTTTCAGAAAAAGATATAGCATTTTCTGGAAAATTAGAGAATGAAAAAGTCATTTTCCAGAAAATGAAAAAATATGATTTTTTGAAAAATAAAAATAAAAAATGGAGCAAACCAAATACCCCCTTAGGGACTATTGTGCAGTTTGATTGTCTTGGCTTACACCAATAACGATAGTTCAAAACCAAATAAATTCGATCATATTACACAACGAAAGCCTTAAAGCTACAACTTAACTCTCCAGGTACAATAGTTTCTGCTGGAACTCGACTTTTTAAAACTTGTAATTTTTATTTATGTGGGGATTCCTGAAAATTTATCTTCATAACTAATATTTCCTCGAACAATAACATACATAACTGATTAAGTTCCAACCTTTCTTTTTTGCAAGACAATGCTGAAATAGATGATCTCTAGTGCCCAAAAATCTACCACATAATTCACAATCTAAGTAGTTAGAATTCTCTCCGGCATTTGTCTCTCATTGGTGTTTACTTTGTCATTCATAATAAGCCATACTGTGAGTTTCACTTTGGACAAAAGGAATTTCAAACAAAATTCTTACAAGGAGAGAAAAATTAGTGGCAAAAAACATCTGATAAGCAAATGCTATCTTAATTGCTTCTTATTAGTAATATTTTCTGTGTAATCTTTCCTATTATTCACAATAAAATTATTAACTGGACCATTCGTTGCGGAACGGTCCGCGATAGTGTTGTTGGGGCGTCTGGAATTGATCCAACGCCCCAATTGAAATACCCAGGGTTAAGCCAATTAGATTTTGCTTTTAGAGTGTGTTTGGTTGGGAGTTATCATTGATAACTTTGGTTATCCATTCAAGGTTATCAAGCAAGTAATGATTTGTGCCCGACACGTCAACAAAAGAGGCATGCAATCCGGAATCAGAAAACCTTGAAAAAATGAGGATTTTCTTACTTTCGGGGTTATGAAATTTTTCTTTCCAAAATTATCCTTTAATATTTACCTTTAAGACAAAAATAATTCTCACAATTTATTAAATTCTAGGGGCATCATTGGTGGTAGGTTGTCAGCTCCGTCGGCGGTCGATGCTAACGTCGACGGTCGGTGCCAATGTTGCCAGCGGCCTACGAATTTTTTTAAATTTAATATTTTAATTAAAATTTTAATAAATTAAATAGACTATAATTGAGAAAAACTAAATAAGCTTAATTTAAAATTCAATAAAATTATCTAAACAAGTTTTAAAAAAATAAAACAATACGTCAATTTTATTTATTTATATATTATTATTATATTTTTTTGATATTTTAATTTTCAAAATTAAAATAAATATAATTATCAATCGGACGACTGATATAATTTTTTGTATTTAAATCGAGGCTACGAACAAGTATATAATATCATTTTTTATTTTTAATTTAGATAAGCATACAATATCATCATATTTCAGATTGAACTAAAGAATAATACGATAAAATATTATACTATGTTATACACTATTACTTCCAAATAAATAAGATTTTATTTGATCATCTAAATTGAACCAAAGTATCAAACAACATAACCAAGGTTATGTTTCATTCCCCATAACTTTGGTTATATGATTACTTGGTAATCACATAACCAAGATTATATATGATAACTTGAACCAAACACACCTAGGATTTAGGGGTTGGGTTATAATATTTAAGCTAAAAATAATTTAAAACTAAAAATTTTTAGATGCTCACGGGCTCTAGTATATGTATTTAGGGTGTCTAATGGTATTTTTTTTGTTTATTTTTTAGCTCTGGGGTTAAGCCAATTAAATTTTATTTTTAGAATTTAGGGGTTGAGTTATGGTGTTCAAGTTAAAAAAAAATTAAACCTAAAAAATTTTTATATACTCACAAGGTATAGTATATGTATTTAGGATTTAAAATTTAAAAAAAATTATTTTTATAAAATCAAGAAAAAAAAGAATGGAGGTGTCTGGAATTGCTCTAAGTGCCTCGAGCACTCAGGCCCGAACGGTCGCGCAGAGTACCGTAGCGTATCAAGAGTCTTATTCACAATACCTATCTTATTATTATATATCATTTCAATAGTCTTATCTATAAATTATGGTGAGTCAACTTGTCAAACTTTTTCTTTAGTCCAGGAGGCACATTTATAACACACCAGGAGTTGCCTTTCATGTCAACTGCCTATTATTTCTCATTAATGGTATTTTCGTCAATATCAGATAGAAAAGAAGTACAAAACTTTCATGTCCATATGTTTATGAAAGATGAAAAATCAAAATTTTACGAATAGAATTCATTCTGATTTACAAGAACTACACGAGTTAAACTAACTCGCCTTACTTCCTTCTCTGTGCCTCTTGTTTTTTTTTTTTACTTAAAATCGTGCAGGAAAAAGCAGGAATCCTTACTCATTGATTATTCTTTTACTATAATGACATTTTTGTTCTTGGAAAAACAAAGAAGGTTGATAGAGCCACGACATTTGAAGCAGACAATGGAAGTAGCCTTATAATCATCGTCTCAATGCGAGTTACACTATGTATGTAACAAGTTTGTTGAATTTGCAATAACAAACCAAAACTTGCATACGGTGAATGCCTGCAAATGCTTTTGCTCTAAACTACCTGTAGCACCATAGAAGAATTAGTATTGACTGGCAACCGAAGATAACTTGATCAAGAAAGTGTCAGTTTCTATGTGCCTCATTGAACAAGATGATTCATGTTCAATCCTGAATCGCTACTCTGATTACAGTGGTCATAGCTTTCTCACTACACTGGCCATTCTGCAAAATCTCTGAGTGATCCTGTCGCGAAGTGAGTAGGACGCCTTTACGGCTGAGTGAGTCTTCGGGAAGGGCGAGGTCGTTGAGGTGGCGTGACGAGCTGGATCGCTTCCAACCTGCGAGGCAGAGACCGTTAGAATCCGCCGGGAAAAGTCCCCGGCCAGGCACTCCGACGGTCAAGTCAGTACACGACGGTGGCGATGGAAGGTAATAGAACAGTATAAAAATTGTACTATCGCGCGTACCTGGGAAATGCGGAGTGAGAGGTATATGTAGCCAGGGAAGCTGACAGATTCTGCCCCGCTTGCCACTTGCCGTCGCATAGAGAGGGCAGGGTAATGCATGCCCAGGGATGACAGGGTAAAGTGACACATGCTGCATTAAAGAAAGGGGCACTGTCAACTTAAGGGTTGGCGTCGTTGGACGCCGCTCGACCTGTCACCAAAGCATATAGTCGGGGTACGGGGGACAAGGTGTAGCAGGCAGATCAATACCTCGGCGAGATATCCGCCACTGGGGATCAGGACGACCAAGGTCCTGCGCCGACCCCGTACAACTTCTGGTAGTCCAGTGTCAGGGAGTGGTTGTGCCGCCTGAAGCACTGAGTAACGAGGCCGGCTGAGGGCCTATGAGGGTGCCGACTGGGGCACTGAGTAACGTCTCCTTCGGCTTGGGCTTATTCCCGAAGCGTGGGCCGCCACGCGTCTGCAGGGAGCCGAAGCTAGCTGAGCCTTAGACCATTCGACTCAGGATCGAGCTACCACATAACTACGTGGGCCTTGATGCCCTGGGCCGACCCAAGCCCGCCAGCCCCCTTCCTGCTAGCAGAGCGCCAGGCTACCGGGCCAGGTTACACGCAAGCTGGCCCGGGATCATAAGCATCTCCCTCAAGTCTAGTCGAAGGAGGCGCGCAGTCCGACTGACTGGACCTCAAATCTGGTCCAAGCCTGACGCACCCCTTGGAAGGGCCGGCCGTCATCTATTGCAAACATTCTATCGCACCCCTATTCCGTCGCCTCGGACACTGCCCGAGTCAGATCAGACGGCTTCAGCGGGGTCGCACGTTTCTCTCAGTCATTCATCGGACGACTGGCACTCCTCGCCTACTTCCATAAGTGAGACCCTTCGCCTGCTCGTTCTTCTCCGTGCATTTGAAACTACCCGTTGTTCTCCGCCGCTTTGAGTGCTGCTAGGGTTGCGATCGCTGCCTCGTCTGGCCTTTCTTCAGCGACTTATCTCGCCGATCAGCTTCTCGCCTCCTCCTTCTCCAATGGCCTCCTCTTCTTCGTCTCCGCCCCCGTCTCGGCCTTGGTATTCTACCCTGATAACCACCCTTACTGCCCATGATCTGATTCAAATACAATCGGACTTCTTAATCCCTGCTGACCATCACCTACTCCTACCTGAATCACACGCGTGCCCGAATTCTGCCCCCCTGGGCTACATTACCTTGTCTCGAGATCATCTTCAAGCTGGCCTCCGTTTCCCCGTCCATCCTTTCATTGTCGTCGTCTGCGACTACTTCCAGATTCCTCTATCTCAGCTAGCCTCCAACGCCATACGTTTGATATGTGGTTCGGCCATCGCCTTCTCACTCTTCCGGATTCCCCTTGTACCAGAGAACTTTCATTATTTCTTTTACCCCAAACAGCAAGAAGTGTGCGACTTCTTCTTCCAGACCCGAGCCAAGACTTCCTTCCTCCTAAACCTGCCCACTTCACACAAGAGCTGGAAGGAACGATACTTCTTCATTGGGCCCATCCCCTCCCCGGGCTGGCCTACCACTTGGGTCGAGGGACTTCCCGTTTCCGAGACTTTCCCTAGACATTATCGCACTTCTGCCGCCTACCTGAATGTCATCGTCGAACTGGAGGACAGACATTTCCACGGCGGACTTCTGCTAAAGGAGGGGATTCTTTCCACCTTCAGTCTTAGCCCGAGCCCCACCCCTTCTTTATCTGACGCTGGTAAGTCTCCTGGTGTCTGCCAGGTATATCTCTCAGTCATTCATGAACGTATTTTGCTTTCACAGTTTCCCTACTACTGTCCACGGGCGTGAAAGGGGGATTCAGGCTAGAGAGGGCCGAGCTACAGACTCGGATGTTGGAACTCGGATGGCTAGAGAGGGGGGGGGTGAATATAGCCAAACACTTGATCTTTAGCACTTATCGATTTTTCTGCAACTTACACGTTAGTAACACAGCGGAAGCACAAGAAAACAGAGTTTGCAGAAATGAAACTCCTAAGCTATGAGCAAATACAAGAATGCTAACAAGAGGATTTATAAGGTTCGGGGATAACTTGCCCCTACTCCTTGGCGTGCCCTTAAGGTGGGCGATCCCTTGATCGTCGGCAGATCAAGCCCCGGTGAACACCGGATAAAATGCAACCTCCTTCTCGGTGGAGTAACCTCTCCACAGTGTTTCAACAGAGATATAGTTTTAAGCACAATGAAACACAAGAAAGATCTTACTCAGCACTTAGGACAGACAAGAACACAAGCAGCGCTTCACTCGAGCTCCACCCAGCGACAATCTCACGCAAGAACTCCCTTCTTCGTGTCTTCTCGCTGATGGACTCACCAAGCCTCTTGTTTCTTCCTCCAAGTGCTCAAGTAAGGGATGGTTGCTTTAAAGATTGCAACTGCTTGCTCAAGAACAATGGAACAGCAGAGAACACAAGCACGCAGCGTTACTTATCAACATTGTTGCAGTTCGAGTTATGGAGACTTGTTCGCCCAAGCGCTTAAGTCTCCTCCACTCAGCTCCAGGTCACCACCTCACTGCAGCCTCCAGCTGCTCTCCTGCAACCACCAGAGCTTGAGGCTCTGTACAAGCGGATTAACAACCGAGAGCTATCTACAATGGCTTTGAGAGAAGGCTTTTCCACCACCCGACCTCCCTTTTTCGATGGCGCAGATTTCCAATATTGGAGATCGAAGATGGAGTATTACTTAAAGATGGACATCAACACTTGGTTCGCCGTGAAGGAGGGTTTTACCCCTCCGAAGGATGATGAAGGCAAAGAACTAGAGTCTTGGCGTTGGTCGGCTGAACAAAGGCGGTGGTGACCCTATAATATGGCATGAACAAAGACCAACTCATCAAGGTTGGTCCATTCTCAAACGCTAAAGACTTGTGGAACAAGCTCATAGAACTCCATGAGGGAACCCGAGACTCAAGAATCGCCAAGAGGGACTTATTTCTCAATCAACTTCAAAACCTCTCCATGAAGGAGAATGAGACTGTAAGTGAGCTCCACAGCAGATTCAAAGAGGTATTGAATGGTCTCCACTCAATTGATGAAAAGGTCGAGAATCGCGACCTTGTGAAGTATGTGTTAAAAGCATTTCCAAGGAATGCATTGTGGTCATCCATGGTGAATGCCTACAAAGTTTCCAAGGATTTATCAATTGTTAAACTAGATGATCTATTTTATGAAATGGAATTACATGAGATGGCTAACAAAGGCCCCAAGGAAAAGAGGATTGCCTTAGTTGCAGGGGACCGATCCAACAAGAAGAAGAAGGAGAAGAAGAAGGAGAAGGAAGTCTCCTCATCTTCTTCCTCATCCCAATCCGAGTCCGAATCCGAGGAAGATGGCAGCGGGTCTTCTTCCTCCGAGATGGTAAATTTTGTGAGAATGATGATGAGAAGGGGTTGACGCTTCAAGGGTAAAGGTAACCCTAGTGAAGCTAAAGTTAATAAGTCTAATGCTTCTTGTTATGAGTGTGGCAGGAAAGGGCACTTCAAGAGTGAATGCCCAAAGCTAAAGAAGAAGGAGGAGAAATCCAAGAAGAAAGAGGAGAAATCAAAGAAAAAGAAGAAGACCTTGAAGGCCACTTGGGATGAGTCCTCCTCAAGCTCATCGGATGAAGAGGAGGAGAAGAGCACAAGGCATGTGGCACTCATGGCTCTTGGAGAAGAAAGCAGTGATGAATCCTCCGACTCCTCAAACGCGGCTTCATCATCTTCGAATGATGAAGAGGTAACCTCTCCCGAACTTGAAAAATGTTATAGAGCAATTGCATATTTAACCAATATGTTGAAAAAGTCAAAAAATAGGGTTAAATCATTGTAATTAGAAGTTGAACAATTGAAATCATCTAGGGATGAGAACATAGATGATTTACATGTTGAAATGTTAGAGGATGAAATTAAATCTTTGAAAATTGAGGTTGAACATTTGAAATCCTCCAGGGTTGAGGATGTAGATGATTTGCATGATGAATTATTAGAGGATGAAAACAAATCATTGAAGAGTGAAGTTGAGAGACTCAAGAATATTCTTGAGAAATTCTCAACTAGCTCAAAGACCCTAGACATGATCTTGAATGCCCAAAGGGCGGTCTACAATAGGGCCGGTATTGGTTATCGACCCAAAGAACCATTATTCGTGTCTTTGATGTTTAGGACTGATATGAGACAATCTAAGACACCTAGAGTCCAAAAGAAAGTTGTCAAGGCATGAGTGCCTAAGTCTTGTTTAGTAGATGCTTTAGGTCCCAAGGTGTGAGTACCTAAATCTTCCATTTTTCGGATTGTGTAGGTTATGATTGAGGGGGAGCATCTATCAACTTGGTTCGTTGATAGTGGATGCTCCAAACACATGACCGGGGATAGATCATTGTTTACCACACTTCAAAGAAAAAGTAGATGTAATGTTTCATTTGGTAACAATGGTAGTCTTAAGGTCATAGGAATAGGAGACATTCAAATATCCGAATGTCTTAGAATTAAAAATGTCCTTCTAGTCAAGGGAATGACATTTAATCTCCTAAGTGTCAATCAATTGTGTGATGCGGGATACACAATTGATTTCAAATCAAGTCAATGTCTAGTTAGACACCATGATAATGTTGACACGGTACTAGTAGGAACTAGAGTAGATAACATTTACCAAGTTTCCTTTAAAAGTGCTATTAATGCTTTTGCTAAGTGTCTCATGTCAAAAGAAGAGAAGTCCACCCTTTGACACCGGAGGCTAGCACATGTGAACATGAAGAACATCCGGAAGTTAGACAACAAGGGATTAGTTCGTGGCTTACCAAGCATCAAGTATGAGAAAGACAAACTTTGTGATGCATGCCAAATGGGTAAGCAAACAAAATCTGCACATAAAGGTAAAAACGTTGTAAGTACTTCAACCGCTTTGGATTTACTTCATATGGATTTGTTTGATTGTAGCACTATCATATCTTTGAATGGAAGTAGATATTGCTTTGTTATCATTGATGATTTTACTAGATATACATGGACTTATTTTCTTAAATATAAGGATCAAACCTTAGATGTCTTCATTTTTTTTTGTAGAAGGGTTGAAAATGAAAAATCATCAACAATTAAGACAATAAGAAGTGATCATGGAGGTGAATTTCAAAACTAACGATTTTTAAAATTTTGTCAAGATAGAGGATATAAACATGAGTTCTCCACATTTAGAACACCACAACAAAATGATGTTGTAGAGAGGAAGAACCGTGTTTTACAAGAGGCTGCGCGAAGCATGCTTAACGAGTACTCACTATCGAGCTACTTGTGGGCCGAAGCTGTAAACACAGCTTGCTATGTGCAAAATCGAGTTCTCATACATAGATTCTTAGGTAAGACTCCCCATGAACTTTGGTTTGGGAAACCACCTACGGTTAAACACCTTAGGGTGTTTGGTTGTAAGGTGTTAATCCTAAACATCAAGGACCACCTTGGAAAGTTCACGGCAAAGGCTGATGAAGGGATACTAGTCGGGTACTCCTTAGTTAGCAAAGTCTATCAAGTCTACAATAAGAAATCTAGATTGGTTGAAGAGTCTTCTGATGTGGTTTTTGAAGAAATTCCAAGAGCAAATGACCAATCAGAAAATGTAGAAGGAGTTCAACTCGAACTTAGGAGACTAAGTTTGAATGAAATTCTAAGTGTTGTTGATGGTGATGAAACCGATGATGGTGAGCCTAGACAACCCATTGATCAGCCGCATCCTGAGATTGAGCTTGTGTCTAGTGAAACCATTCAAGAAGCACTACCAACACCTAGGCAAACAAGATTAGCCGCTAGTCATCCCAAGACCAAATTGTTGAAGATATCCATCATGGGGTTAGAACTAGATTATTCTTCCGGAATGAGGCTAATGAAGTTGCTTTAATTTTCGAAATTGAACCTAGGAAAATTGATGAAGCATTAAATGATCCCGATTGGATCATCGCAATGCAAGATGAACTAGGTCAATTCGAAAGAAGTCAAGTTTGGGAGTTAGTCCCTAGACCCAAGAAGACCACCATTATTGGAACCAAATGGGTCATCAAAAATAAATTGAACCATAAGGGAGAAATCATAAGAAACAAGACACGCTTAGTAGCCAAGGGCTATAGTCAAGTTGAAGGCCTTGATTATGATGAGACTTATGCTCCCGTGGCACGATTGGAGTCCATCTGATTGATGCTTGCATTTGCAGCACATCGGGGTTTCAAGTTATATCAAATGGATGTCAAATCGGCCTTTCTAAATGGTTTAATTAGAGAAGATGTCTATGTTGAACAACCTCCGGGGTTTGAGAGTACCGAATTTCTAAACCACGTATTTAAGCTCAAAAAGGCACTCTATGGTCTTAAACAAGCACCCCGAGCTTGGTACGAGCGGTTGTCAACATTTTTAATTGAGAAAGGCTTTGTAAGAGGCCAAATAGTCCTACACTGACTTGGCCATGACATTGATGAAGGCTCCTAAGTCTAGCATAGCATCATCGAACATGCAGTCTCCAATCACGCACGGTACTGTGAAAACCCCTGGGTCTTTGCATTTCTGAGGCATTGGCTAAATCATAGCTGAAACATTCTTTCCCATACTGACCAACTCTGTCCCTTTCAGCTTCTTCTTGTGAGTGCACAGATCCTTCAGAAACTTCGCATACTTGGGAATGTGTCTGATCACTCTAAGTAATGGAATGTTCACCTCTACTTTGCTAAAAATGTCAATCAGCTCCTGAAGCTCCTGTGTCTTGTCTGAGTCAGCATTCTTCCTGGGACCAACTGTCCTCTGAGGGAAAGGTAACTGAATGGGTGACTCTGGTAGTGGAAATGACTCTGGCTCTACTCCCGTCTGAGACCTTGAAAGATCAACCTCTGGTACTGTAGGAATCTGTGGGGTAGGAGCCTCCTGTGTAATCCGTCCACTCCTGAGTGTGATAGCACTGACATTCCCCCTAGGGTTTGGAATAGACTGAGAAGGTAGCTGACTAGAACCTTGAGCTTGCATCTGACTGATGGTGGATGATATCTGTCTAATTTGTCGCTCTAGGTTCTGAATGGAAGCATCAGTCCTACTCTGATACTGTCTATAATCTCCCTATTGCTGCTGAAATTGAGTGTTAAACTGTTGAAAATTTCTCTCTTGTTGCTGAATCTGAGCGCTCAACTGCTGAAAATTCCTCTCTTGTTGTTGAAAATGAGTGAGAAGTGGTTCCAGAGTGAGTGGAAGTTCTGGTTTTTGTTGCTGAACTGGTGGAACTCTTGGCGGAGATGGACTACTATAAAATCCTGGCGGTCTCGAGATTGCAGGTGGCGCAACAGGAAGTGGTGGCTGATAAGGCTGCTGCTGATGTGATGTGTTCCCATACCTCAGATTAGGATGATCTCTCCATCCTGGATTGTAAGTGCTGGACATGGGATCATAAGATTGTTTGTATCCATAAGACTGAGGTTGGAAAGACTGAGGTTTCGACTGAAAAGCATTTGCTGCCGCCACTTGACTTGCAAGATAAAATCCATCATCAACCTGCACCTGGGGGCATAAATCTGTGGGATGAGAGGTGCTACTGCAAAGTCCACAAATCCTCATTGCTTGGGCTACTTGAGCTGAGGGCTGCTGAGCAGTCTGAAGGAGAGTCATCTACCTAAGCAGAGAAGTCAAATCCTGAAGATTAACCTTCACCTCTTGAGCATCCATGTTCTGTCCTGTGATCTCATGTACTCCTTTAGGCACCAACGGACGGCTCCCAAACTGTTGAGAATTTGCTGCCATGATAGAAATCAATTCTCTAGCTTCCTCAGGTGTCTTGTTCACTAAGGCCCCTCCACTAGTAGCGTCCACCATACTTCTGTCCATGGGAAGAAGTCCCTCATAGAAGTATTGAATAAGTAACTACTCACTGATCTGATGGTGGGGACAGCTAGAACAAAGTTTCTTGAATCGCTCCCAATATTCATACAGTGTCTCTCCAGAAATCTGTTGGATCCAACAGATACTCTTCCTAATGGCAGTAGTCCTTGAAGCTGGAAAGAATTTCTCCAAGAAAGCTTTCTTCATTTCGGCCTAAGAGGTAACTAAAGCATGTGGTAAGGTGTACCACCAGTCCTTTGCTCCATCCACAAGTGAAAATGAAAAAGCTCTCAGGTTGATGTCTTCTTTAGCAATACCATGTGGCTTCATAGTGGAGCATACGGTGTGAAACTCCTGGAGATGTCTAGTGGGGTCCTCACCAGCTAAGCCATGAGACTTTGGGAGTAGATGAATGAGTCCGGAACGTAGCTCAAAATCAACCTCCAACTCAGGGTACTGAATGCACTGAAAGGCCAGCTCTGGTGCTGCAAGCTCCCTCATAGTTCTAATGTTCGCCATCTGGAATTCTGACAAAGGGTTGCTACTGATAGATAGTCTAGAAATCTCTAACTGAGCTCTCCTCTGTCCGTGGAAGATCCTTTCTATCTCAGGATCAAAATCACCTAAACTAGAGTAGGAAGACCTGGTCATGCACTGCACATCAAATGGAGAGAATTAATGAGATGCAAGAATTAACCAGAAAATTCAGAATTATTGCAAGACTTAAAAATAAACAAACATCATAAAAGGATCCCCGGCAACGGCGCCAAAATTGATAACCGTTTTCAGTCGCGTTACGGTTTCAATTAATTTTCTCGTTCAAGCAATTATGTAGTAGTAGTTGAACCGAATCGTCTCTCTCTAAGACCCAATATGATGCATGCACTTCTTCGGTCTATGGGAAATAGTAGATTGCAGAAAATTCAGAACTAACTAAACGAAACATGATTTCATGGGTTTCAAAGTCAACAAGCATTTGAAATTAGCTACTAACTTCTACCTAATAGCTTTAACTATTTGGAATTGAAGTCTAAGCTAATCAAATGCAAAGGACACGCAAAGAACACTTATAAGCAAGACAATCCAGCAACAATTCATTCGGAACTCCTTGCTAGAAGACAATGACTCCATCATTAAGCAAATGTGTGATTCGAGAAATTTCAACAAGCATCTTGCATTCAAGTAGTAAGAGTTGAAAACATGAGAAATTCCTACCAAAACAAGCTATAAAACTAGGAAACTAATCTGGGAACTTTGATATTAAGCTGGAAATGAAAGTTCTAAGCAGAAAATTAACAGAAATTCGGAAGTAAGTGAAAGGAAGTGGCAGGTTTTGTTCTACAGCAGGTAAACTAGACAAAACAATGAAAGGAAGGCTGAAATTGGTGGCTCGGTGGAAGAAACTCTGCTCCTAAGCATCCGATTGCTTCTTAGCCGAAGTAGAGTAGGGAATAGGCTGTGAACTCGAAGAAGAGGGCCTGTCCAAGTTGTTAATCGCCTGAGAAACCGATCGAACAGTTGCTTCCTTCCTCCATCGCCTCTCCCCTGCGCTCTTCCTTGGATCAGATCGAGATGAGAGATCTGAATCCCCTCCTTTGGCTGCCCTAGCTTCCTTTTCTACCTCTCCATTCCACCCTTGATTTCCCTTGATGAGTGGCCGAGATTGCTTGCAAGATATCTCCATCAATTTCCATGCAAGATCTGAGTGGAGGGTTGTGATGTAACAATTCTTCCAACCGCTCTGGACAGCTACAGATCGGACTGAGTGACCCCTGATTGGTCTGGACGCTCCCTGATCGGTCTGGACGCTCCCTGATCGGTCTGGGGACCGATCAGGATGTGATCAGTAGCTAAAATTCTGAATTCCTCTGTGTCATCTCCTCCTGATCGGTCTGGGGACCGATCAGGCCTTCCCTGATTGGTCTGGTGACCAATCAGGGCTCCAACAGAATGACCATCTTCGCCCCGGATGTGCCCCTTTTGATTCGATGATGCACAAGCTGTCCAAAAATCCAATAGAATAAAATATGAGTGTGAAAATGCATGAAAATTAATTAACCAATGAAAATACATCCTATTAATATTTATGCATCATTTCATAAACAAATATACCCCAGAGCCCCAAAATTCCTCACTAATGGCACAAAATTTTTCGATCAAATTGCTAATTATCACTCCCCACACCTACTCTTTTCACGTCTCGAGCAAAAAGAGAAAACCAAGTTTATTGACTCAAGCAAGTTTACCTAGCATGAAGGAAATCTCATAGTGGTAATTATTCAAGATCATCAAGCCTTTTGGAATCAAGTCTACATCAATTCCAATCTCACACTAGCCAATTGGTAGTGGTGAATTCATCCAAGTCAATAGATCAAGCATGAAACTCTCATAGGACTAGCCCTAACTCTCAAAACTCAATAAATAGTGGAGTTCCACTCAAGAATCATCATGCCTCTTCACTATCATAAGCTTGCTCACCCCCTAATTTTCATCAAAAGAATGCATGTGACACATACAATAAATAGAGCTTATTAATAGAGAAGACGAGATTGTAGGAAAAATAAGCAAGAAGGAAATTTCTGCTATTAAGTGATGAATTTAGTGGGGCAAATCAAAATGAAACATTAGATGATAGAACTTGATGAATCAGTTAATTTGCAGGTGAACTCATCTTATCATCCCCATTATAGCAAATGCCTCTGTTTTGGATGGAGACCAATGTTGAGTTTTCTATTCTGCGCCACTCTGTTGATCGGTCTAGGGACCGGTCTAACTATCTTCTGATCGGTCTTGGGACCGATCCGACTCCTCCCTGATCGGTCTGAGGACCGATCAGGGCACCAACAGAATGCAATGTGCAGAACCTGAAACTGTCTTCTGATACGGTTCTGCTTCTTCCCATCACTAACTCATCCTTAAATTCGTTGGCTCCTTCGTTCACCACTTCAAATTCAGAAATATAACCAATTCAGCAGCTCTTCCAAATGTTACTAGCAGCTTTGAAGATTCCAAACTCATAATGTTCTGCAAAGGTCCTGCTTCAGAAATTTTCTGCAAAGTTCTGCAAAGTTTTGAAGTTTCTGCAAAGTTTCTGCAAGTTCATCAGGAAAATACAAGGTAGAACAATGCCCTATGATAATGAAGGTATTTCCGTGTGCTCTTTGAATGCAGCAACCCCATATTTCTGGAATAATCCAATACATTCGTGACACATCACATATCATCGAGGACCTTCTACATCAATTTAGAAATCAGAGTATCATTCAGTAACTCATGCTAAAACCCACATTTTGGAATTTGAAAGTGAATCAAAGGATGACTCCAAGAACTTGAACTACACTCATTCTCTTTTATTTCATTTCTTCTTTTTTTTTCTTCTTTCTCTTTTTTTTTCTACTTTGTTCTGTTTTGTTGTTTTTTTCTTTTTTTTTTTCGAAAGTAGTAGAGATACCCCATAGTTCTTGGAGACTCCTTGTCTGTAGCTTGGAAGCCTTCAACTTCCTCATTCTGGGTCCAAATCAAATCCACTAGAACTTTGCGCAATCTTCATATCAATTGGATCCAAGATCAACTTCTTTTCCCCACACCTAAGATTTTGTCCACTCAAGAAGCTAACTCATCAAGTTCTTCACCAACTTAGAGGAAAAGAATAGAGCGAAAATAGCAATAGAGGAAGATAATGGTGCAAATGAAAAGAAGAATAACAAAGATCATGATGAATAGCTCTACCATTCCATGTATCATATGCCTCTATGATTCTAAAAAGGAATTGAGCAAGTTCTAAAGTTCCAAAGCATGAATGTTCGTCACACATAAAATTATCTATGGTAAGCAACAGGTGGTCCTCTCTAGGAATAATATCAATGATGCTCAATCCAATATTAGAATCTTCCACCAACCAATAACTATATGCAAGTTGAGAACTAACCAAGGCATGATATCCATGACTCAATGATCTAAATAATTTTCTCACTTCATGATTCCTCCAATGCATAGGAAAAACTTAAGAGAAGTGCTACTTACAACTAACAAAGCAAATTGCGAGAAAATCAAAATATATGTACAAAAAGGAAAAAGCAAAGAACGGACTCCCCTCTAAGTCGGGTAGATCGCATGGTACAAGTCCATACTCTCCATTCTTGTTCCCTCCATTCCCTCGTGATAATGCTTCAATTGGTGTCCATTCACCTTGAAGGTAGTGTCCGCCATATCCTGTATCTCAATAGCACGAAAGGGAAACACATTAGTAACAACAAAAGGACCCTCCCATCTAGACTTCAACTTACCTGGATGCCACTTTAGTCTAGATCTGAACAAAAGTACATTTTCTCCCACATGAAACTCTTTTCTCAAAATGTTCTTATCGTGAAAAGCCTTGGTCTTTTCTTTATAAATGCGTGAACTCTCGTAGGCTTCCAATCTTAGCTCCTCGAGCTCTTGTAGGTGCAACTTCCTTTCTTGCCCAGATTTTTCTAAGTCCATGTTACAAGCTTTAACTGCCCAATAAGCCCAGTGCTCCACCTCCACTGGTAGATGACAAGCCTTACCAAAAACAATCCTGTAGGGAGACATCCTAATGGGTGTTTTGTAGGCAGTCCGGTAGGCCCATAAAGCTTCATCAAGTCTCTTGCTCCAGTCCTTCCGGTCTAGCCTTACAGTTTTCTCCAAGATAAGCTTAATCTCGCTGTTCGATATTTCAGCTTGTCCATTTGTTTGAGGATGATACGGGGTGGACACTTTATGGATCACTCCATACTTACTCAAAAGTGCTTTCATGTGCCTATTGCAAAAGTGAGACCCTTGATCACTAATGATCGCCCTGGGTACCCCAAACCTGCAAAATAGGTGAGTCCTGACAAAATCCACAACAACAGATGAATCGTTAGTTCTAGTGGGGATTGCCTCCACCCATTTAGACACATAATCCACAGCCAACAATATGTAAATAAATCCATATGAAACAGGAAAAGGACCCATGAAATCAATACCCCACACGTCAAAAATCTCACAAAATATCATGGGTTGTTGAGGCATTTCATTCCTACGTCCTAAGTTCCCAACTCGTTTGCAGCGCTCACAAGACTTATGGAAGTGGTAAGAATCTCTAAACAAGGTAGGCCAATACAACCCTGCATCCAAAACCTTCCTAGCAGTACGTTGAGGACCAAAATGACCCCCACATGCAAGTGTATGACAAAATGAAAGTACTGACTATAACTCACAATCAGGAATACATCTCCTAACTACCTGGTCGCTGTAAAATTTCCAAAGGTAAGGGTCATCCCACACGTAATACTTAGAATCACTAGCTAATTTATCACATTGAGCTCTAGAAAAATGTGTAGGGAAGACATGTGCAACCAAATAGTTGACGATATCGGCATACCATGGCAAACTACCTTGCAGCTGCAGAAGATGCTCATGTGGGAATACATCTGCAATGGGTGTAGGATCTGTCGTGTAACGCCCCAAAATTTCCATTTTAAGTTCTTAAAGTCCTTAGAACTATTTAAAAATGGTTTAGAAATATTCTAGATATTTTTAGGAATTTTTAGAATATTTTTATGGAATTTTCCGAGTCCGTTTAATATTTTTACTAAAAGAAATAGAGTTTTCGGCAAAAAGTTGCCTGGACGAGTTTTGAACCCGAGACCTCCCATGGGATCAACGACTTAAGTTGATCGGGTTAACCAGGAGCCCCAGCAGGGGTGTGCTGAAAGAAAGTAGAGAAATATTAAGTTAAGTTATAATTGGACTTAAATGCCCTAAGTATAAATAGATAATTAAAGAGAGAAATTTTATTTTCTCTCAAAACCCTCTCCTCCTCACCATCCGCCGACCCCTCTCCCCCTCTTGTGCGCACGCCCACACCAAGCCAAGCTTAGGGCTTTCCTCCGGTGGCCGGCCAAGGCTCTCCTCCGAGAGATCTTCCAATATTCGGAATCCCCGCGACGAGAGGAACGCGTAGGCGCGAACGGTTTGTCGAGATCTCAAGTTTCTCCCGAGCCCTAGACGTCAATTTTGGTTGTAAGTCCAAGATATCAATGTAAGTACTGCTCACCTGCAGTAAGAGGCGGTTTTCCGTAAGTTTTCCCGTTAGAAAGTTAAAAATACAATTTTCCTTTAAGTTTATGATTTTGCATGTAATCCTAGTTTAACCCATACTTGTATGAGTTTAATTAAGTACCCTATATGAGGTTAGGGTCTAAGAAAAGCTATGAGAAAAGAAAAGAGAAGATAAAGAGAAGAAAAGAAAAGGCCAAGGCCTTAAGAAATCCCCAAAAGTCAAGACTTAGGGATTTGGGCACACAAGGTGCTCGTTAAAATGCCAAGGCATTCAAGATAAGAAAGAAAAGCTATTTTATTTTCTAAGGCCAATACCCGGCGTCCAAGGGCGTCGTTAAAGAAATCCAGGTGTCCAATTCCAAGGTCTTGGCCCTGGTAGACCAAGGTCTGCTCTATTAGGATTGGTGGCTCGCTACCCCAACCTTTTAGGGAACGCGCATAAGATGGTACTTACGTCTTAAGTGGATCCAAGTGAGTTATTATTTTCAAGTATATGCATTAGCAAAGTTTTTCTAAAATTAAGAAAGTTTTCTAAAAGTTAAAGAAAGATTTAAAAGTCAAAGAATTGCTAAAGTTTCAAGTTAAGCCAAGAACAAGTAAGTTAAGACTTATTAGTGCTTTAGTATGCATGTCTTGAGTTATACATGTTGTTTTAGTGTTTCTTTTAAGCATAAAAGTATCTCATGTGATCTCACATTGTTTTAAAAAGCATGCTTGCACATTTCGAGATTTTGTGAGCTAGATAGTACTTACTAAGCTTTTGCTTATTAGTTGCATTTCCTCTTGCTGCAGGTAAAGGTAAAGGCAAGCAATTCTGAAGGAAGGCGACAAGGCGGTGCTGAGTGACGTGTGTGTGGTGGCTGACCTTGGAGAGGTCCTTGGGACAAGATGAATAAAAGACTCAAAGTGTATTTATTATAAAGTCTTAGTTTGAGTTAGATCATATAGCATTTATCCAAGTAATTGCGTTTTAGATATTTTGCATGTCTTAAAACCATGAGTAAAGATTCCATGTCATTTTAATTAGCATACATATCCTTATGATGGCATTGGATGAGTATGAGTGTGAGTAGTTTTGAATATTGATACTTAATGGAGCTATTTGATGCATATGCCAAGATATTGAGAGTTTCCCTTTGAATCAAGTTATCATTGCTATAAATATGCTTAGAGAAGTTGCATTACATCCCAACATGCTTTAGTGAGGTGTAGAACATGTGTTTTGGTATTATGAATGCATAGGAGTTAAGTTTGGTATAAAACTTTAGCTAAAAGTTCATATAGATTTTCATAACTTAATTACTTCCGCAAAAGTTCAAATTTCGAGTTTATGAAGTTGTTTTGATTGGCTAAAATGTTTGGGAAACTAGTATAGAGTACAGAAATGGTGTTGTGTCTTTGTATGGCTTGAAACTATATATTTTGTGGACTTTTGAAACAAAGTTCGAATCTGAATTTCAGGTTTTTCAGGCGTGTCAGTCGACTGGTTCAGTATCAGTCGACTGCCCTATCGAACAGTAGCTTCTGTTCGATGCATCAGTCGACTGCCAAGAGGCCAGTCGACTGGTGCCGCGCCCAGAAACTTTCTGTGGCCGATGCCAGTCGACTGGTTAGATCGCAGTCGACTGGCATTGCAGAGAAGTTCTATAGATGAAAAGAAGTGTGCCATTGTATCATGCATGACTACTAGAGTTAGAATATCATCCCTAGATGGATTTAAAAGAAAAATAAAGAAGTTCCGCATTCTTAGTCGTGCAGTAGAGTCAAGATAGTAGATAAAGTAGCGGACCGTCTAAGGTAGAGAAGGCGGGTCGCTACATGTCGCCCCCTCAATCCTGCTCAGGTGGTCAGCTACTAGGTTCTCTTTACCGCTCCTATCGCGTATCTCCACGTCGAATTCTTGAAGCAGAAGCATCCATCGAATCAATCCTGGTTTCGAATCCGGCTTCTTTAAGAGATACATAATAGCTGCATGGTCAGAAAAAACAATCACATGTGAGCACAATAGATATGAACGAAACTTATCCAAAGCAAAAACAATGGCTAAAAGCTCCTTCTCAGTTGTGGTATAATTGGCCTGAGCAGAATCCAGTGTCCGGGACGCATAACAAATGACGTGCAGTGCTCCATCCACCCTCTGGTCTAGCACTGCTCTCATGGCATGATCTGATGCATCACACATCAGCTCGAATGGTAAACTCTAGTCTGGGGGCCGAATGATAGGGGTCGATGTGAGAGCCGCCTTCAAGTGATCAAAGGCGTCCTTACACTGCTGATCAAAATGAAACTCCACATCCTTCTGTAGCAAGGTCGAAAGAGGAAGGGCTATCCTGCTGAAATCTCTAAAGAATCGCCTGTAGAAACCTGCGTGGCCAAGAAAAGAGCGAACGCCCCGCACGTATGCGGGATAAGGAAGAGATGTAATACAATCAAGTTTTGCAGGATCTACTTCGATACCCTTCCGAGAGACTATGTGACCTAAAACTATGTCATGCTCAACCATGAAATGACATTTTTCATAATTAAGTATAAGGTCAGTCTCTATGCAACGATGCAAAACTCTAGATAAACTATCCAAACATGCATCAAAAGAGGATCCATATACAGTAAAGTCATCCATAAACACCTCCATGCAATGCTCTAAAAGATCTGAAAAAAATGCTTACCATGCATCGCTGGAAGGTACCTGGGGCATTGCATAATCCGAATGGCATCCTCCTGTATGCAAAAGTCCCAAATGGGCAGGTGAAGGTCGTCTTATCCTGATCCTCTGGAGCAATATGAATCTGAAAGTATCCAGTAAAACCGTCCAAGAAGCAATAATGTGATCTACCAGCAAGCCTCTCCAACATCTGGTCGATGAATGGTAAGGGGTAGTGATCCTTCCTCGTAGCCTGATTCAGCTTCCGGTAGTCTATGCATACTCTCCATGAGCTCTGGACTCTAGCAAGAATCAAGGCACTCTCCTTGCCTTCCACCACTGTGATACCGGACTTCTTCGGGACCACCTGCACTGGAATCACCCACTGATTGTCGGAGACAGGATATATAATACCAGCCTGTAGTAGCTTGGTTACCTCCTTCTTGACCACATCTAGAATACGTGGGTTGAGTCTCACCGGCCTTGCACCCTCCTCTAAGAAAATCCGGTGCATGCAAATGGATGAGCTAATCCATGGTATATCTGCAATGGTCCACCCAATAGCCCTCTGACACATCTGTAGAAGATCTAGTAGCCTTTTCTCTTGACCTGGCTCAAGATGCTGAGCAATGATAACTGGTAACTGCTCGTTCTCTCCTAGGTAGGCATACTTCAAGTGCTCAGGTAGGGGCTTCAAAGCAAGCTTTGGGGGGTTCAAGACTGATGGAAGCAATTTTCCAGGACCTGCCTCCAATGCAGACACCTCATCGTCATCCACCTGGATAGTGTCACAGACTAAAGTTGATCCACCACTATCATCATCATCCTCATCTGAATCCTCTGTGTCGGCTAGATCTGAATCTGTGTCATCTGACTCCTCAGAATCTAGTGTGTCCAACACGTCAATGCCCAACAGCGAATGATCCTCAGCTAGATATCTGATCGCATCAAGGATGGAGAACTGAACCATAGTGTCCCCAAACTCCATGGTGAGTGTCCCTGCATGAACATCGATCTTGGTTCTTGCCGTCTTCAGAAATGGGCGTCCCAAAATCAATAGAGTTGAGCTGGAGGTTAGGTCCTTCTCCATATCTAAAACATAAAAATCTGCTGGGAATATTAAATCTTTGCCTTTAACCAACACGTCCTCTATGACTCCAGCTTGATGAGCAAAACTGCGGTTGGCCAACTGAATGACCACCCCAGTAGGCTGTAATGGTCCAATGCCTAGAGAGATGAACACTGACTTGGGCATGACATTGATGAAGGCTCCTAAGTCTAGGATAGCATCCTCGAACATGCAGTCTCCAATCACTCACGGTACTGTGAAAACCCCTAGGTATTTGCATTTCTGAGGCATTAGCTGAATCATAGCTGAAACATTCTTTCCCATACTGACCAACTCTGTCCCTTTCAGCTTCTTCTTGTGAGTGCACAGATCCTTCAGAAACTTCGCATACTTGTGAATGTGTCTGATCACTCTAAGTAATGGAATGTTCACCTCTACTTTGCTAAAAATGTCAATCAGCTCCTAAAGCTCCTGTGTCTTGTCTGAGTCAGCATTCTTCCTGGGACCAACTGTCCTCTGAGGGAAAGGTAACTGAATGGGTGACTCTGGTAGTGGAAATGACTCTGGCTCTACTCCCGTCTGAGACCTTGAAAGATCAACCTCTGGTACTGTAGGAATCTGTGGAGTAGGAGCCTCCTGTGTAATCCGTCCACTCCTGAGTGTGATAACACTGACATTCCCCCTAGGGTTTGGAATAGACTGAGAAGGTAGCTGACTAGAACCTTGAGCTTGCATCTGACTGATGGTGGATGATATCTGCCCAATTTGTCGCTCTAGGTTCTGAATGGAAGCATCAGTCCTACTCTGATACTATCTATAATCTCCCTGCTGCTGCTGAAATTGAGTGTTAAACTGCTGAAAATTTCTCTTGTTGCTGAATCTGAGCGCTCAACTGCTGAAAATTCCTCTCTTGTTGTTGAAAATGAGTGAGAAGTGGTTCCAGAGTGAGTGGAAGTTCTGGTTTTTGTTGCTGAACCGGTGGAACTCTTGGCGGAGATGGACTACTATAAAATCCTGGCAGTCTCGAGATTGTAGGTGGCGCAACAGGAAGTGGTGGCTGATAAGGCTGCTGCTGATGTGATGTGTTCCCATACCTCAGATTAGGATGATCTCTCCATCCTGGATTGTAAGTGATGGACATGGGATCATAAGATTGCTTGTATCCATAAGACTGAGGTTGGAAAGACTGAGGCTTCGACTGAAAAGCATTTGCTGCCGCCACTTGACTTGCAAGATAAGATCCATCATCAACCTGCACCTGGGGGCATAAATCTGTGGGATGAGAAGTGCTACTGCAAAGTCCACAAATCCTCATTGCTTGGGCTACTTGAGCTAAGGGCTGCTGAGCAGTCTGAAGGAGAGTCATCTGCCTAAGCAGAGAAGTCAAATCCTGAAGATTAACCTTCACCTCTTGAGCTTCCATGTTCTGTCTTGTGATCTCATGTACTCCTTTAGGCACCAACGGACGGCTCCCAAACTGTTGAGAATTTGTTGCCATGATAGAAATCAATTCTCTAGCTTCCTCAGGTGTCTTGTTCACTAAGGCCCCTACACTAGCAGCGTCCACCATACTTCTGTCCATGGGAAGAAGTCCCTCATAGAAGTATTAAATAAGTAACTGCTCACTGATCTGATGGTGGGGACAGCTAGAACAAAGTTTCTTGAATTGCTCCCAATATTCATACAGTGTCTCTCCAGAAATCTGCTGGATCCCACAGATACTCTTCCTATGCTCCCTGAGTCCTGCTAAGTAAGAAGTGTGGCGTCCCACGCTCCCTGAGTCCTGCTCGACTGTGTGCGCTATTATCCCGTGGCTCAGCCTGCCTGACCGTGTGTGCTTTTCCGCAACTCAGCTGCTGAGTAAGACGCGTGGCGTCACTCGTGTTGATACAGTCTGGCCCTGATTGTTGTTTTGGTGTTGACACCGATTTTAGTTTAGGTGGATGATTATGATTATGTCCTGATCGGGGATCAGACATGGTATGGAAAATCCTAGTCTGGAGGGCTAGGTGTTGGAAAATCCTAACCTGGAGGGTTAGGTGTTGAAAATCCTAGTCTGGAGGGCTAGGTGTTGGAAAATCCTAACCTGGAGGGTTAGGTGTGAAAAATCCTAGTTTGGAGGGCTAGGTATTGGAAAAGTCCTAATTCGGAAGGGTTGGGTGAAAAGTCCTAGCTTGGAGGGCTAGGTGAAAAGTCCTAACTTGGAGGTTTAGGTGCAAATTCTCATCCTGGAGAATTAGGTGAAAAAGTCCTGGCTTGGAGGGTCAGGTGCCTAGCTTGGAGGACTAGGTTGGATGATGTTCTAACTCGGAAGGGTTGGGTGAAAAATCCTAGCTTGGAGGGCTAGGTGAAAAGTCCTAACTTGGAGGGTTAGGTGCAAATTCCCAACTTGGAGGGTTAGATGGAAAAATCCTTAGCTTGGAGGGCTAAGGTGGATGAATTCCTAGCTTGGAGCGCTAGGTTTGAGTCCCTGGATCGGTTTGGTGACCGATCAGGGACATTGGCATGCTGCTCCTTCGTGGATCGGTCTAGTGATCGATCCAGCGATGTCTGATCGGACTGGTGACCAATCAGGGAGCACACAGTGAGGTTGGGAACCTATTGTGGAGCTCCAGATCGGACCGGTGACCGATCAGGGAGCAGGCTGCTTCCTCACTGCCTTGCTCCTGATCGGTCTGGTGACCGATCAGGGAGTGGACGGTGAGTGAGTTCCCTTGCTGATCAAAGTCCTGGGTCGGTCCGGTGACCGATCAGGGATCTTGGATCTGATTAAAAAATCACTGTTCATCTGCCCTGATCGGTCTGGGTGACCGATCAGGCTTCATTCTGATCGGTCTGGTGACCGATCAGGCTTCACTCTGATCGGTCTGGTGACCGATCAGGCGTGTATAGCCGCGAAAGCTGGTAATCCCAGTGAAGCAGTGGATCGGTCTGGTGATCGACCCACACGCCCTGGATCGGTCCGGTGACCGATCACTTTAATTCAAATTGCGCTGTCAGACGCTCTGATCGCGTCTGACCATATCCGATTTGCTGCCACTTACATCTGATATTTGATTTACTGCGTGATACACTGCTCTAACAGCCTAATTAAGCTGCAGGTGACAGGGGAGGATTCAAACACTCAAGGAGAGGTCAATGGAGGCTTTCCTTGGAGCAGGTTTGTCAGATTCTCCATTTCAGGTTGCAACGGCCGAGCTGTAGACTGGAGCCGAGACTGGGGCTTGGCTGAGGGGATCTCAGGAAGACCAGAGAGGGCTCAGTGATAGCTGGCGTTGGCAGTGTGGTAGCTGGAGGCTACGGAGGATGTTGTCACCTGGTGCTGGGTGGAGAATGAAAAGCGCGGAAGTTAGCTTCGTGGAAGCAGAGTTCTGAAACTGATCTTCTTGCTGCGCCTTGAGTTCTCCATTCGAAGCTTGCTGTGTTCTTGAAGCTTCATTACTTTGAGCAAGCTACTGGCTTAGAGAAGCAATCATCCATTACTTGAGCGCTTGAAGGAGAGAACAAGGAGCTGGGAGTCCGACAGTGGGAAGACACGAAGAAGGGTTCTTGCGTGAGATCGTCACTGGGTGGAGCTCAGGAAGCTTGCTGTGTTCTTGTCCTTGCTAAGTGTTTGAGTAAGATCCTTCCTGTTGTTTCTTTGTGCTTAAACTTTATCTGTGACTGAAAACTGTGGAGAGGTTTCTCCACCGAGAAGGAGGTTGCTTTCTTATCCGGTGATAACCGGGGCTTGATCTGCCGACGATCAAGGGATTGCCCACCTTAAGGGCACGCCAAGGAGTAGGGGCAAGTTATTCCCGAACCTTGTAAATCCTCCTTGTTAGCGATCTTGCTAATTGTGGTTGTTTGTCTTCGGTTTTTGTTTTCGTTTACTGCACTGCTTCATTTCCTTTTGATTATTCCGCTGTGCTACTGATAAGTTGAGTGTAGGAAATCTGTTAAGTTTCAAAGAAAAGTGATTGGCTATATTCACCCCCCCTCTCTAGCCATCTCGTTTCCAACACCTCGCTCCCTGAGTCCTGCCCGACTGTGTGCACTATTATCCTGCAGCTCGGCCTAACCGACTGTGTGTGCTATATTTCCCGCAGCTCGGGTGCTTAGTAAGACGTGTGGCGTCCCACGCTCCCTGAGTCCTGCCCGACTGTGTGCGCTAATATCCCGCGGCTCAGCCTGCCTGACCGTGTGTGCTTTCCCGCAGCTCGGCTGCTCAATAAGACGCGTGGCGTCCCACGCTCCCTGAGTCATGCCCGACTGTGTGGCTATTATCCCGCGGCTCAGCCTGCCTGACCGTGTGTGCTTTCCCGCAGCTCGACTGCTCAGTAAGACGCGTGGCGTCCCACGCTCCCTGAGTCCTGCCCGACTGTGTGCGCTATTATCCCGCAGCTCGGCCTGACCGACTGTGTGTGCTATATTTCCCGCAGCTCGGCTGCTCAGTATGACGCGTGGCATCCCACGCTCCCTGAGTCGTGCCCGACGGTGTGCGCTATTATCCCGCGGCTCAGCCTGCCTGACCGTGTGTGCTTTCCCGCAGCTCGGCTGCTCAGTAAGACGTGTGGCGTCCCACGCTCCCTGAGTCACGCCCGACTGTGTGCGCTATTATCCCGCGGCTCAGCCTGCCTGACCGTGTGTGCTTTCCCGCAGCTCGGCTGCTCAGTAAGACGCGTGGCGTCCCACGCTCCCTGAGTCCTGCCCGACTGTGTGCGCTATTATCCCGCGGCTCAGCCTGCTTGACCGTGTATGCTTTCTCGCAGCTCGGCTGCTCAGTAAGATGTGTGGCATCCCACGCTCCCTGAGTCATGCCCGACTATGTGCACTATTATCCCACAGCTCGGCCTGACCGACTGTGTGTGCTATATTTCCCGCAGCTCGACTGCTCAGTAAGACGTGTGGCGTCCCACGCTCCCTGGAGCAGGGCATCCCACACGGCTATACTAGTTAATTCGCCGAGCAGGCAATGTTCCCAAAGTTCTAAGGCAAGCAGCATTCCTTAAATATCTCGCGGACTTAGTCGGGTTCAAACGGAAGACAGGCGACCCGGCAAAACCGCCCGAAGCCCGCGACTCACGGCGTTACGAATGATCAATGAATGACCATTTTGTTCGGTCAACGCGGGGGCGCTCTCCATACCCGGCATCATGCACTTATAACCGAGTCGTTGGCATGTTTAAGAGTACCCCGTCCCAGCACGGAAGTACGAAGTGTTCTGGTTGGGGCAACTCGCAAAGGTAAAATACTTAATACCCGCGACACCCGCAAAAATGCACTGCGACTTGAAATTAAGTCGAAGAGTCCCCGTTCGGGTTAAGGAGGCCGCTCAGATTCTTGACACGCAAACATTACAAGAGAAAGTAAAGGAAAAAAGCAGCCTTTTATTATCCAGAGCGATTACACAATAAGGGATTAGTCCCCCTTTAGTTCATAAAGATAAAGAGGTCATGTCTCAGCAATAACCGCGCCTAACTCATGGGGCTCGGCTGGTCTTCTTCGGGGCTTGATCTCTGAGCAGGGAGTCGATGTAACCTTTCAGGCGTTGGATACGCCGCTGGACGGCCTCGAGTACGGATGTCTGAATCACGTATTTTTGCTTAAGCTCACGGAGCTCTGCGGCAATAGCGGCCCTCTCTTCCTCTTTGGCCTTCAGATCGGCCCGCAGGATAGAGATGAGGTGTTGTGCTTCGAAAGGTTGCGCTCTGAGCGCAGGCCACTCCTCCGAAATCCAAGCGGGTGGCGTTGTCTGTCAGCAAGAGAAGGCAAGAGTCAGAGGCAAAGGAAAAAAGGGATGAGAACATCACCTCTCCTGAATTGGAGATCGAGGGGGACAGGTGTAAATGCTCTCGCCTAGGCATAGTTCTCAGGTTCTCGCCCGAGCAGAGTTTCCAGGCTCTTGCCTGGACAGGGCTTCAGACTTCCTGTCTAGACCATCACTTGAACACGAGTCACTAGCCAGTGCCCCATGCAAGGCGGCACTAGGAGAGATGGCCAGGAGAGCCAGAGCGGGCAGCATCCTCACCCACAGAGGCCCATATCCGGGAGAGGAGCGCCAGGAGAGCCTCCCCGGACTGGCACTTGGCTGAGATAGGAGGCATATGATAGTAGCCCCTCCAGCAATCGTCGAGCCAGTATTGCCAGCCGGTCGGCATACAGAAACTCTGAGTCGAATGGCGAGGACATATGAACACCTCCCTTCGAACTCCCCGCGGCGGCCCCTCCAAGCCCTCCTCAAGGAAGTGCGAGAGAGGAACCTCGAGAGTTGTAGTGCTCGGGAGGCTACCCTCGTCGGAAGAGGGCAGACTTCACTCCCTTAGCGAAGAGAACGCTCAGAGATTCCGACGAGAGCGCAAACTCGCGAATCGCGGAGAGAGGGGTACCTCGGGGCAGGAGGAGTGTGCCCCGGAAGGGGGGTCACACGGGAAGACAGGGGCGCCGCGGCAGTAGCTTCTGCAGAAGCCGGAGCCCGAGCCCGCTTGCTCGGCGAGGAGGAGCGGGAGTGCTATGTGGAGATGAGAAAACAATCGAGCAAGGCGCATGACGACCAGACTCCAATGGTAAGGCATCCATATCGGAGGTTCCTGCACAGGGAGATGGGCAGGTCGTCATCGGTTCTTTCCCCTTAGGAGTGCCTCTATAAGGGGAAGCGGCGATTATAGGAAGGAACAGCTCGAGGAGCTCTCGATCTACCTCTTCCGAGGAAGAATGGTACGAATCATCAGAAGAGGTGAAGGGTTTCATCGAAGAGGAGGGTCCTTCATCGGAGTCGGCAGACATAATGGGCTAGCGAGGATATTGGTCTCACTGATATGGTGGGTTGAAAGAGGTGCCGGTAAAACACGGCTTATATAGAGGATAGCAGGTCATCCTGGCCGTCCGCAGTAGGCCTTGGTAAACTGCAAGATCCGACGGTCAATCACGCGAATGGGAAGGCATGAAGAGGTGGTAAAGCTGGAGTAAATACGCAAGGGCTGCTCAATGCCCGAGGCGCTCATGACTGGTGACGGACGTTTCGCTGCCCGACACGTCACGTCGCCCGAGCCCTGTTCCATCACTCATTAAAAGTAGACGTCAAGGATCGAGATACGAATCGCCCCGATGGGACGAGCGTAGAAGGATTCTCATAAACAGGCCAGCTCTCGTCAATCCCTAGCCTTTGGACCTGTCTGGTCGCGCGGCGACCCACACTCCCCGAATTTCAGTCCGGCCGAGCGGCTAAACTCTCGCTAGTGGGTCTGACCCCACTGGTCCCCTAGTTCAACGATTTACGCGGTGAGGGAGCATCCCGAGTTGAGCGCTCTGTTTGCCGATCCCAGGGATCGCTAACAGTGTGGCGAAGGAAATAAGCCCGAGGGGCTTGAGGGGGAATAAAAAGGTTACCATCGGCAAGGTAAAAATATTACATCGCCCCAAAACCCGACACCCTCACCAGTACACAAAAAAGAAAGGCAAAGAAATGCAAAAGGCTTGACCTTCACTTAAATGGCACATCGGTCACGCTGGGTAGGTCCTCACACATGTCCTCAAGACTCACCGCTGTGGGAGGCAGATTGGGAAGCAGATACCCACCAAACCTGAGCCAGCGGACGATGTTCAGCCCTTAAGGCTCCATTACATCCATGAACCGCTTGACGATTTCAGCCGTGTGAGCAGGGGCGTTGATGCACTCAAGCCTGTACTTCTCCCTTCGGGAATCTTCGGTCTCCTTGTAAGAGCGAAGCTCTATCAACTCCGATCTGGTAGCCTCCCACTCGGACCTCTCCTTTCGCAGCCGCTCGAGCTCTTCTTGCTGAGTGTGCAACAGTTGATCTTTGGAGGAGAGCTCCATGGATAGCTCCGTTATCCTTTGTGACTGGGCCAGAGCGTCAGCATCTCTGGTCTCCAGTAGGGCCTGGAGAGAGTCAAGGGCAATTGACGCCCTCTGAAGGTCAGACTTCGCCTGGGCTGACTCGGCCTGGGCCTCCGCTTGTAGGGCTCGCGCTTTCCGCTCGGCATGCTTCAGGGTGGAGAGCCTGATGTTTGCTTGGGAAGTGGCTTGTTGCGCCGTCTCAACTTGGCCGCGCGCCACTTCGAGTTGTTCCCCCAAGTGGGCCAGTTGATCTTGCAGAGCCCGAACCTCCTCTCGTAGGTGATTCAATGTAGGCTCGTCAACAACTAATTGGGAATGCGCCAGCTGCGTTTGCAGGCGTTTCACCTCCCTCTCAGCCTTAGTCCGCGCTGAGATCTGGGCTAGGAGGGACATAGAGACGCCGTGGCAGTCTCCTACGAATGCAAAAAGAACACCGTTCTTAGGAGTCAGAAATGAAAGGTGCAGCGGAAGACCTAGATCATCGTACGTACCTGAGTGGCCTTAAGGAAAAAGGCGTCGGCTTTGTTGCGAGAGCCCCGAAAGTAGGACTCCTCGAACCCTTGGGCATAGCGATCAGCTACCGACCCATATAGGCGCATATCCTGGCGGCGCTTGGGTAGCTCGCCAAGGGGCAGCTTTAGGCGACGGTCTGCTCCGAGAGGGCACCAAGAGGTGCATCATCAGGTCCTCATTCGGACCCTCAGCAGAAGGGGTTCCGAGCGGGCAGACATCAAGGTGTCGGAAGTGTTGGAGATGGCAGAAGGGTTGGCAGGCGATGTGGTGACGGAAGTATCGGCCGCAGCATCGGGGATAGGGGCCATGGCAGAGGCAATTGCTGGTGGGCAAACTGGGGAATCAACAGCGGGGGCCACGTAGGGAACAATGGCCAAAGCAGCAGAGCGGGCTTCTGGCTCAGGAGCTGCTCTCTTTTTTTTCTTCTTCTTCTCCAGACGTTTGCTGGAAGAAGGGAGGGATGAACCCCCTGTTGGGGAGGACGCCCGTCGGCGTTTGGAAGGAAGGCGCGGTGGGACGGTTGCGGACGGAGCGGTCTCGGAAGCAGTGGGGATCGACCCCTGTACAGTCGGGGTCGGGTTTGCCGGGACGACCTCTGCTACAGTACCTCTTCTAGCAGCCCACATAGAGGCAATCCGAGTCTGTGGCTCGGCCCTCTCTAGCCTGAATCCCCCCTTCACGGCCGTGGACAGCAGTAGGGAAACTGTGAAAGCAAAATACGTTTATGCATGACCAAGAGATATACCTGACAGACGTCGGGAGACTTACCAGCGTCAGATAGAGAAGGGGTGGGGCTCGGGCTAAGACCGAAGGTGGAAAGAATCCCCTCCTTTAGCAGAAGTCCGCCGTGAAAATGCTTGTCCTCCAGTTCGGCGGTGACATTCAGGTAGGCGGCAGAAGTGCGATAATGTCTAGGGAGAGTCTCGGAAACGGGAAGTCCCTTGACCCAAGTGGTAGGCCAGCCCGGGGAGGGGATGGGCCCGATGAAGAAGTACCGTTCCTTCCAGCCCTTGTGTGAAGTGGGCAGGTTCAGGAGGAAGGAAGCCTTGGCTCGGGCCTGGAAGAAGAAGTCGCCCACTTCTTGCTGTTTGGGGTAAAAGAAATAATGAAAGTTCTCTGGTACAAGGGGAATCCGGAGGAGTGAGAAGACGATGGCCGAACCACATATCAAACGTATGGCGTTGGGGGCTAGCTGAGATAGAGGAATCTGGAAGTAGTCGCAGACGGCGGCAATGAAAGGATGGACGGGGAAACGGAGGCCAGCTTGAAGATGATCTCGAGACAAGGTAATGTAGCCCAGGGGGGCAGAATTCGGGCACGCGTGTGATTCAGGCAGGAGTAGGTGATGGTCGGCAGGGATTAAGAAGTCCGATTGTATTTGAATCAGATCATGGGCAGTGAGGGTGGTTATCAGGGTAGAATACCAAGGCCGGGGGTGGAGACGAAGAAGAGGAGGCCATTGGAGAAGGAGGAGGCGAGAAGCTGATCGACGCGATAAGCCGCCGAAGAAAGGTCGAGATGAGGCAGCGATCGCAACCCTAGCAACACTCAAAGCGGCGGAGAACAATGGGTAGTTTCGAATGCACGGAGAAGAACGAGCAGGCGAAGGGTCTCACTTATGGAAGTAGGCGAGGAGTGTCAGTCGTCCGATGAATGACAGAGAGAAACGTGCGACCCCGCTGAAGCCGTCTGATCCGATTCGAGCAGTGTCCGAGGCGACGGAATAGGGGTGCGGTAGAATGTTTGCAATAGATGACGACCGACCCTTCCGAGGGATGCGCCAGGCTCGGACCAGATTTGAGGTCCAGTCAGTCGGACTGCGTGCCTCCTTCGACTAGACTTGAGGGAGATGCTTATGATCCCGGGCCAACTTGCGTGTAACCTGGCCCGGCAGCCTGGCGCTCAGCTAGCAGGAAGGGGGTCGGCGGGCTTGGGTCGGCCCAGGGCGTCAAGGCCCACGTAGTTCTGTGGTAGCCCGATCCTGAGTCGAATGGTCTAAGGCTCAGCTAGCTTCGGCTCCCTGCTGACGCGTGACGGCCCACGCTTCGGGGATAAGCCCAAGCCGAAGGAGACGTTACTCAGTGCCCCAGTCGGCACCCTCATAGGCCCTCAGCCGGCCTCGTTACTCAGTGCCCCAGTCGGCACAACCACTCCTGACACTAGACTACCAGAAATTGTACAGGGTCGGCGCAGGACCTTGGTCATCCTGGTCTCCAGTGGCGGATATCTCGCCGAGGTATTGATCCGCCTGCTACACCTTGTCCCCAGTACCCCGACCACATGCTTTGGTGACAGGTCGAGCGGCATCCAACGGCGCCAACCCTTAAGTTAACAGTGCCCCAGTCGGCACCCTCATAGACCCTCAGCCGGCCTCGTTACTCAGTGCCCCAGTCGGCACAACCACTCCTTGACACTGGACTACCAGAAGTTGTACGGGATCGGTGTAGGACCTTGGTCATCTTGGTCCCCAGTGGCGGATATCTCGCCGAGGTATTGATCCGCCTGCTACACCTTGTCCCCCGTACCCCGACCACATGCTTTAGTGACAGGTCGAGCGGCGTCCAACGATGTCAACCCTTAAGTTGACAGTGCCCCTTTCCTTAATACAGCATGTGCCACTTTACCCTGCCATCCCTGGGCATGCATTACCCTGCCCTCTCTATGCGACGGCAAGTGGCAGGCGGGGCAGAACCTGTCAGCTTCCCCGGCTACAAATACCTCTCACTCCACATTTCCCAGGTACGCCCGATAGTGCAATTTTCATACTGTTCTATTGCCTTCCGTCGCCACCGTCGTGTACTGACTTGACCGTCGGAGTGCCTGGCCGGGGACTTTTCCCAGCGGGTTCTAACGGTCTCTGCCTCGCAGGTTGGAAGCGATCCAGCTCGTCACGCCACCTCAACGACCTCGCCCTTCCCGGAGACTCACTCAGCCGTAAGAGCGTCCTACTCACTTCACGACAGGATCAATATATATATATATACACATGAATTTGATATCCTGTCCGCCGCCTCCTACGCGATCGTGAGTGACATCCGACATGGGTGATCTGACACGGCCAAAACCCAATTATTTTAATCTCTCTCTCATCGGCATACAACAACTTTTCTCTTTTTCCTCTCTCATCTGCATGCAATAACTTTTATCTCTTTCTTCTAAAATTCTCTATTCTTTTTCCTTTGATTGCATGTAACAATTACTGTGGTATGGTTTATAAAAACCAACACCAAGGTGGTGTAGCTGCTACAACTGTTACATTGTAGTAGTTACTATATAGTAGCTGCTACAACTACTGTATAGTAGTTGCTACAATTATAGCAGCTACTCTACTACAATTGTAGCACCTACTAACATGTAGCAACTACTATACATTAGCTCTAATTGTAACAGCTACTATATAGTAGTTGTTACCATTGTAACAGCTGTTACGTTGTAGCAGCTATTATACAGTAACTGATTGTTGTATACAATCAAAGGAGAGAAAATTTTAGAGAAAAGAGATAAAAGTTATTGTATGCAGATGAAAGAAGAAAGAGAGAAAAGTTGTTGCATGTTGCATGCAAATGAGAGAGATTATAAAAATTAGGGTTTGACTGCCAAATTGCCCAAGTCAAGAGTCGCCCACGATTCCTCACATAAGGTCGGGCAAGGATCGCTCACATAAGGTCGGACAGGATATCATCTCTCTCTCTCTCTCTCTCTCTTTATATATATATATATATATATATATATATATACTACTTATGGAATTAACTCAATTTTTCATTAACATGTCTTAGAGTTGATATGACCCCACTCTCTTTTTGCTCCCATTCTCGTTCGATGTGCATACTAATAATGATTAGTTATTCTAAATCCGGAATTAACTTAAATTTTCTTTAACATGATCTTAGAGAAGATTAATGAATTGAGGCATAGGACAACTCTTTCCTTTACTTTTAATTCAATGTTCCAGGAAGCATTGTATTCTATTTCAAATTCTTCTCTCCATTGATGATGACCATATCTTCGAGATTGTTGTTCATGTGGTGGTGATGCTTAGTTCTTCTTTGACTATGCATCATTGGCGCACTCTTAAAGCACTACTAGCAGTAACATACACATTTTGGCAAGGGCTCTTCTTTGTTGAGAAGATCACATCTTGACAATGCCCAACCAGACGTCTCCTTTCGCAAATTGACTTCGCCACCACGGTCGTCTCATGTTAGGTTACTTATACCTCGGATGCACCCGAGCTCTTGGCTCATTTTATGTGTCATGCACATACTTCACTCACATAGTATGCCTCCATCTATCCTCAATGTTGTGCCTAAATACTTATTGTTCTGTGGTCACACAAATGTCTCATGCAATCCTTTAATCTCTAAAGAACTTGAGTCACCAAGCTGCCAACTTGAAGTGCTAATTTATCCTCCATGAGTTACTCCTACCACCTCAGTGCTTCTCATCTTGTAGTCCCTGGATTGCCTCATGAAACTTCTCTAATCTCCAGGGACTTCAAAGTCATTGCCTTGCCCATACCAAGTCATTATCAGCATCACTTGACCCCATCATGTCATGAGCTCTCCAAGCTCCATGTGTCCTATCAAGTCACTACACAAGCCTAACTTAAACCTTTTGCATGTATAAACATTAAAATTCAAGATCAAACATGACCATTTGGGGCACAATGGCACCAACGACTTTTATTTTTTTCTTGGAAATATGTTGTAACTTACTGCTGCTCTATTTTGTATAATTTGTTTCCCTAATTTCTAATGGTAATATCTAAGTGAACTACTTCGTTCACTCTTAGTTTTTTTTTTTTAAATGAATTTGTACTACCATCTAACAACTTTGAATTAACCCAATCATCATCACCACTGTCATCTTTGAGCACTATTTGTCCCAATTATTTATTAGGGTCATGAAATCTTATTCCTCCATTGAACAATGTGATCTATGTAGATAATAATGTTCAAATTAATTAAATCATTATTGATCAAATTAATTAAATCATTATTTAATGGACTAATGTATACTTTGGTCTCTCTACCTCTTACATCTTTTAGTCTTACACATTCAACTTTTCTAACTATAAAATATATTCGTTACTCGATAACATTTCAAGCTACTCTCATTTTATCCTCTATTGAAGAAAAAACTAATCCTGGTTAGAGGTTGGATATTGATAATTTTGAAATTTATCCCTTCAACAAACTTTGCACATTGATCTTGTTATATGTCTAAAAACTAAATAATATTAAAACAAATGTAATTTAGGATTTTGTGGATGTAAATTAGAATTGGATGGTTTAAAAGCAAATTTGATGATGCTATTTCAAGTATAGAAGTCAAAATGGGCAGTTGAGTTCGTGTTCAAGTGGGAATCAATTTAATTTCATCTTGGACCAAAAATGAAGCTTCAACTGACGATTCTAGGGTTGAATTGGGTTGGTAACAAATTGAAACCGACCAACTGAGTTCAAATGACTTGGTTTATTTAGGTTGGGATTTTTGGATATTCAAATTGTCACTCTTTTATCAGATCACACGAGCCTTCATCCTTCCTCTCTGTTCGGCATGACTCAACATCTGCAATCCTTCCCCCACTTGCAAGCAGGAGAGGGAGAAGCTCCTCCCACAAAAGTCCCTCTCTTCTCTATGTTCCTCTCTCAATCTCTTTCTTACAACCCATACAACCCAACCCTCAATGTCACTAATGACTGCAAAATGTTGAGTCACCTCAATCTGGCATAGGATAAACTCTACAGTTTAAACCTCTTCAATAGTCATTGTGGCTTTGTTGGCTACTAGAGTTACAGTAGTTGCTCCATTTCAGCCGCAACCTTTTTTGCCTCCCATCTCACTGTCATATTGGCATCGTTGCCTATCATACTGCTGCACCTGTCTTGCTACTATTGTTGTTTGTCTGACTGCCAGCACTATCATTGACCTTGACGAAAGGATTTGGGATTCCAATGGATAAGAATGATGAGGAAATTGATGTGTTGATAGAGAGGAGAGGCGAAGGAGAAATTTATACCAATGCTAAGGCAATTATCATACTCCCATGCTTTTTATCAATAAAATGAACAAAGTTGGGCAACTCTGATATGCAAAGGATTTGTGAAAAAAGATTATGGAACTGCATAAAGGAAACTAGACTTCAAGATAGCCAAGAGAGTCAAAATGAGCCAATTGTAAAAACTTCATCATGTGAGATGGGGAAATAGTTAGTTAAATGCACAGAAGATTCAAGGAAAATCACGATGATCTTCTTGCACTTCGAGAACAGATTAGCAACCATGACTTGGTCAGATTCACTTTGAAGGAGTTCCCTTGGACATCTTTTTACCTCAATGGTGGATGCCTAAACTATTTCAAGAGATAAAAAACCAATTCCCTAGAATAACTATTTTGCAATTGACACTTCACAAAAGAATTAAATTGGAACATCAAGCAAAACAAAAGACAAGAAGTGATATTTGTAGTTTATCAAGAAAGAAGGAATGTTCATCATTATCCTCGTCATCATCATTATCATTCTCATCATCCAGAATAATAAAGAAGAGGAAGTGGCATGCATGGTGAGGAAAATCTTGAGAAAGAGCAGCAATTTAAGCATAAATTATATACAGAGGATACTTAAAGTCAAAAGAAAAAAGAGGAGTAGAGTAGGATAGTGAAGTGTTTAAATTGTGGTCAAGAAGGGCATTTGGAAGATGATTGTCCAAAAATTATAGAAGGGAAAAGAGAAAGTCAAATAAAAGGTGGAGAAGAAAAAAATATCCTCTGAGCGAGTTACTTGGGATGGTACATCTTTATCATTCGAAGAAAAACAAGAGCAAAGGCTAAAGGAAATTATTTGACACTGATGACAATAGATGATGGAATCTACACAATAGATGATGGAATCTACACTAACTGATAAGGATCTAGCATAGTGAAGGGGATGGTTCACACAAAAGTGACAATAAAATCAACTCTCTATTAGTTAATGAACTTTTTAAATACTATTCCTAGTTTATTGAATTTTTTAAAGAGGGCTACGGACAAATACAAAAAGCTCAAGGAAGAGTAAAATCATAAAAATCATTAGAGGCCCAAATTAATTATCTACCGCCACCTTGTGTTCAATCACACAAGCAAGATCAAGTTAAGAAATCTGAAAATAAAAGTCTCAAATCATAAGTGGATGATTCAAGAAAAGGCATTATAAAAATCTTCACATAATCCAAGCACTTGGACATGATTATTGGGAGTTAATGAATCAACTATAGTAAAAGCCCATCGTGTCTTGCCGATACAGTTTCGGTATTTTTTTATTTATATATAGTAATTATTAAAAAAATATGTTTATTGTGTATAATTTAAAAATAAGTTATATATAGATTTTATATAAATTTTCAATTATTGAACATAATATTCTTAGAAAAAATAATTAAATATAGTTTTCTTTAAAGAATATTGATCTATCAATTACTCAAATTAAAATTGTACATCATAATATCATACTAATACCAAAAGGACAGATGGAAACTTGAAACAATTTCATAAGAATATTAATTTAAATGGAAAGCAATCTTCTATAACATATTTTTATAAAATAAACGTGAAATAATTTCCTAAGAATATTAATTCAACTTTCTCAATTTAGAAGTATCAAAAGTGTACAACATTATTAGTCTTTTATTAGTAATTATAAACTTGACAAAATACTGTTATCAAAATTTCTGAAATAAAGGACAGATAATAACTAAGACAAAAATATATGTTTCATATGTTTAGGAAACGAGAATCCTAAAAGTAAAAAAACTAAATATGTTAATATTCATTGATCTAAATTTAAAATTAATTCTATTATAAAAAATATTTATCTATAATAAGTATATAAATTAACAAAAAGTTGTTATTTTATATATAATAATTATATAAATTAACTATTTATTCATTTAATTGATTATTAATTTAAATAATATATATTTTAAATAGTAAAAAAATAGAATATTAATTAAACACTAAAACAGTAAAAAATACAAAAATAATAGAAAAAATATCAAAATATAATTTTTTTAAAAAATCAGAATTTTTAAAAAATTTAAATGAAATTTAAAATAATACAAAATAAAAAAAATTAAATATATAAATCTGAATTATTATAATTTTTAGAATTTTTAAATGGAATGTGAAACATTAAAAAACAAAATTTCAGAATATTAATTAATATAATTTATTATTTTTTTAATTTGAAATATAATATTTATATATTTTATTGGGATAATTTAATTAGCATTTATAAAAGTCTGTTTGAAATATCATACATACCTTAGGAATTGTTTAAATTAATTAAATCGAAAAAAAACATTTTTATCGAGTTTTAGGGTGTTTGGTGGGCCACCTTCGGCGTGCATCGCGGAAGCTTCTGGTGACGCCGGAAGCATCCCGCGACACTTCCATCCCCATGACGCTTCCGGTGCCGCGAGAGGCGTCTTGCTACACCAAACCTTTTGATGTCGCAGGAGGCTTCTAGCGGCACCGTAAGGGTCCTGTGACTTCCGGCAACGCCTTCGGCGTCGCCTGCGAGTTGTCCTTCTGTCGTGCAATTAATTGATCACAATGCCGTGACAGAAGGAATCAAATCGATTCCTTCTGTTGTGCGTCTTGTCGCAAACGCACACGGGTAACAGCAAAATCATCGCACGTCAGATGTCGATTTCTCTCCGCTAATAGATCGGTAAATATCGTTCGTGCTGGGTGGCGCGTTATTTCCCTCTTTGTGTAGGATACAAATTAAAAGAAAAAAAAAAGACCAAATCATCCCATATAAACAATCTAAGACCAAAAACGATCCACATAGCCCGTCTATAAATGAAATTAAAAAGGTCAAAAAATCCTTAGGAAATAGATTCCTATGAAATAGCCAATTGTCCCGTGTTGAACGCTCCATCCACTACAAAGCTCTTTCCTAAGGCATAGAGATTCCTTCTTGCTAACTAGTGGCTTTGAAGCCTTATCCCAATACTTCTTTTGAAGATGTGGTTTCTACTTGAACTGTAGGGATGACTCGCTGAGTCATAAATTCTGATTTAGGGGTTTAAATTTATATGTCAACATTGTTTGTTTGTGTTATTTCTTATTTCTGCTCTAAAGTTTTGATACTAAGAATACACATAGCTCATGCACATTTAATGGTTTTATTGTTTGTTCTTATGCGAGAATTTTAATTTAGGTATGTTGTCTATATACCCCTTCCCAAGCACGACTTGCCAACTAACTAATCGACCCTAACACTATATCTGTCTATAATTAAAACAAAATTGCATTTCACCTTATTCTTATAAAGCAGGTAAGAAAAAAACATTTCTATTATTTGAGCTCCTCTTAATTTTCTAAAGTTTATTAAATAATTTAGCTAGCTTATACCTTTATCTCCCAGATTCCAAACTAAAAATTTGGATGGAAAAACCAAGGATAATCAAGCATACATCCGGTACTACATACTATCTAAACCTATGAGTTCGAATAATAACCTTATTTTCTAGAATCACATGCTTGGAATTTGCTGCTACTTGCCAATTTTCGATTTCCTTTCCAAATGGGTTTAATCATAACAAGTCCTATATATATATAGAAAAAATAGATACTAGCCATATGCAAACTTAAAACAAGAACACAAGTAGGTGCTGAACATCTAACTATATCACCACAAGCTTTATGGTTAAGTAAATGAAATACATACTACCTGAATGTGTGGGAATCCACTACTTCATCTCCATTTTCTAAAAAAAGAACTAATGCGTTTATGACATCAGACACTGAATACCATAAATGTGGATGCTCATAAGAATCAGTTGTTTCCTTCATTTGTCTCCTTTTTAATATGTGTCCTCTAAAATACTTTCTTCCTGATAACTCTGGTATTAAGATGACAGATGGATCAACATCTGGAAATGCAACAATAACATCTCTGTTTTTGTCCTGTTATCAAGCCAAAAAATGTATAAAAAATATGTACAACTTTTACTGAGAAAGCAAAGTCACGAATACAAAATAGATGGTATTTGAACACCACATTCAGAGCCAGGACACTAATAACTAATTTCCAATTCAATATACTAAACCCCTATGCATCAACTTTACTAATAGAATATTTGATGTCAGAAATTGTAATGCATGATGAATCTAGAATTGAGTCAAAGACAAAATCAGGGGAATAGCCAAAACATCCAAAACAAACAATGAACCAACTCACGTAAGCACCATCAGTGCAATTATAGAGAGTATGATACAATATCTGCCAAGCCTCTTGTAGACCTGAAACATTTTTTCCATATCTCCTTGTTGCATATTGGTCAACCCACACCTACAGAATCAACAAACCAAGTCAGGATTTCATTAATGGGCTGAATCTATTTTTTGTATAATAATTAATGCAATCTTGTTAGTAGATACTATTGCTATTAGACAATAACTACCTCATGTATGAATATACATGTCAGTTTTCCAAAGAAATCAAAACAAAAAGAAGCATCTAAAGTATAATCATTGTAATGACCAAGAATAACCTAACTTTTGAGCAGAAGACAAGATGTTAGATCTTCATGGATTAGTTAATAGAAGAGAATGGGAATCTTCTTATGGAAGAATAAATGAGAAGAGAGGATGAAAGAGAGATTATTTGAGATTAAATTTTCCTTCTGTGCTGTCCAACATTTAATATTAATAGAGATATTGTTTTGAGATCTTCTCAATAATGTTGGACAACTTATCAATGAGGTGTTTCCGTATGGTTTTTGTCATCTGCCATATGCAGCTTATATAGTTTTCTCCTGAGATGGTAAATAAAACTATGAGCCATATATTATTATTTCAATCTTTATATGATGCTTGTGTTGCAACATTACTACTCCCGGGGCTATGGTGCAGCAATAGGGTGACTAGTTGCTATCCCAGGCATCCACGGTTCGATCCCTAGCTACGACATATTTTGCAAGAATTTTTCCTCCAAATGGGGCGCGAACCCTGGGACGCTGAGCTTCTAGACCGCCCACTACGAACGCTTCCCGATATTACCTCCGTCTACTACCTGGTCCAACATTTTTTTGTGTTGCAACATTACTGTGTAGGATCGAACTCGACACTAGAGGAGGAGAGGAGTGAATAGCGTTATGAATTTTACGAATTAATGTAACTTGAAAATAACAATCAAATAAATAAGATAGCATAGCGGAAATAATTTAACTAGCACACATTTGATCAAGTAAGACAGCATACGGTGGGAAACTTCCGTAAGGCCGACCCGGTCGCCCGAGGTTGAAAAAACCTCGTTAATTAAAGTAAGACAACATAATATAAACATGCAAGAATGGTTCCAGCTTATCAATTAGAGTATAAATCAACATGCAAGACAATTAAAATAAAGTATTTCTTATTTCTTAATTTCTTTCCAGTAGGCCTATGGAAAGGTGGAGAAAACACATGGTATCCTCTAAACCGGACTGTCAAAATTGCCACAAACAACTCACACTATCCTTCATTTGATTGCATGGTATTATCAAAGAAACACATGACAGATTGAGAGTCTTCTTAAATTAAGCATGGGAAATATTGAAGCACATAAATAAAATTGAAAACAAATACATAGCTAATGGTACAACACAATGGGCTTATATTTATCTAAATAAATTTCCTATGCTGCATGACTTTAGCATGCATCTAAAAGTGCACACCAAATTTACGAGTCAACAACCAAAACTAAAGACAAAATAACAATTATGAATGATGTTACTTGAATTGGAATATGAATCAAATAATTATCAAGACATCAATTAAAAATTATAGTACAACCCAACAACCTATTTGCAATCAAAACTACATTATAAAAGAAGGTTACGTTCCTACATTATTCAACCTTCCATTGCATTGAATAGATTAAAGTAAAACCAAAAACCCAAGGAAGAATCTCGTTGAAATTAAACTTTACAATTCTTTCAAGAAAGAAATATGACAAGACTAATAAACACCAGCAACATGGTCCATCTCAAAAAGTCGTTAGAACTTCGTCAAATGATTAAACCAAGGTTTAAAATCTCGACCCGTGCCGACGTTTCGGTCTTAGACTGGAACGATACGGTTTCGGTATCGTATCGTACCGTGCCGATACAGTTTCGGTATTTTTTTTATATATAGTAATTATTAGATAAATATGTTTATTGTGTATAATTTAAAAATAAGTTGTATATTGATTTTATATAAGTTTTCAATTATTAAACAATTTAATATTATTAGAAAAAATAATTAAACATAGTTTTTTTAAAAGAAATTAATGTATCAATAATTCGAATTAAAATTGATACATCATAATTATATAAATTAATTGGTTATTCATTTAATTATTATTAATTTAATTAACATATATTTAAAATAGTAAAAAAATTCACCATATCAATTGTAAAAAATAAAAAAAAATCAGAATATAAATCTGATTTATAATTTTTTTAAAAATTTTTTAAATAATTTTTTAAGAATTTTCAAATAAAATTTAAAATAATTAATTTTTTTATAATATCAATTAATAAAATTTATTAATTTTTTAATTTTAAATATATTATTAATAATTTTAGTGGGAATTGTATGAATTAATTAATCATTTTCAAAAAAAAAAATTGGTGCGGCGACGGGGACCTCGCGCGAGGCTTCCGGCGTCGGCGGATGTCTCGCGCGAGGCTTCCTGCTCCGGCGGACGCACGCCGTGACGCCGACGGATGCCACTCGCCGTGTGACGCACGCCGTGGCGCTCGAGTCGCGAAACTCTTGCCCTCGAGCCAATTTCGGCGCACCAGCGGAACGGTAAATTTCGCTGGTGCCGCCCGAAACCAATCAGCACCCAAAACCTTGGATTAAACCATGCGTCGAACACAGAAAAGAAAACTCAACATCATAAAGCGAAACATGACATCAACTGAATGGAAAGACCATCAGGTGTGCGGTACCTGATACGAGCTAGCTCATCCATCAAGTTCTGCTCGATACCTGCACCATATGGACCTAGTGAGTCTAAAGACTCAGCAAGTTCAACATTTATAACAAGAAATAAATACGCATGCACATGCTTTTCTATATATATATATACAGCAGTGATCTCCTGCGGAAGATCGCTGCGCGCCCGCGTGCGCGACATCCAGCTGGGCACGCACCGTCACTTTTAAAAAAAAAAAATTAAATAAATGGGCACACGTCCAAATGGACAAGTGTCTAATCGGTTCGGTGCCAATCGGTCAGGAACTAGCTGATCGGTCACTCACTTTGACCGATCAGGCATGCCTGATCGGTCACGTTGACCAATCAGACCAATCGATCAGACACTTGTCCATTGGACGCGTGCCCATTTATTTAATTTTTTTTTTTAAAAAGTGGCGGTGCGTGCCTAGCTGGATGTCACGCACGCGGGCGCGCAGCGATCTCCCGCAGGAGATCGCTGCTGTATATATATATATATATATATATATATATATATAGAGAGAGAGAGAGAGAGAGAGAGAGAGAGAGAGAATATCTTGAACATTTTAGAATAAAAATTTAAACCTTGTTGCTATAAATGACCATGTACCTTCAAATTTTAATGAAATAACATCAATATTTAACTTCACACTAACCTTAAACATAAAATAGGTAACTTAGTTCAGTTCATTGAATGTGCCTACTTTACCTCAACCTCTGTTTGTTTGGCCAAACATTTATCCTAGTACTAGATTAGTAATGCTTGCAGGATCGTTGCACATGAGAGGGGGGAGGGGGGGATGAATCACGTGACTTTTAAAAACTTTAGCTTTTTCAAATAAAGAAAGTGTGTGTGCAGCGGAAAATAAGACAAACGAAAAGATAAAACACAAAACAACACACCGAGATTTACTTGGTTCGGAGCCTTCGACGACTCCTACTCCAAGGCCTAGGTCCATTGGACCTTTTCGAGGGGCAATCCACTAATATCCTCTACCGGTAAACTCCCAGTAAAGTGATCGAGTATAGATGAATAACCGAGAAGTGTAACAACCCTACATATTGAAAGTACACAGATAAAATTTACCCAACACAGTAGTAGATTTCTGATCGTGTTCGGGTGTTGGTGTCATCTTCCGATAGCTGTCGGTCCTAGTCGAGTCGTAGCAGAGCCGCATCGTGAAGACTTGGAAGTAGAACAATAGCGAGAGCTTGAGAACGGAGTGTAAAGCTTATAAAGGTCATTGGAGGCGCCTTAGTTCCCAACTCAAGCACCTCAGTTGGAAGTTCGATCAGATACGAACATGGCGTAACTTATCCACTCTGAAGGCACCTTTAATCCGACCTAAGGTGCCTCAGTTCTCAACTGAGGCCTTGGCTCCAGATGAGGTGCTCCGATCGTCGCAGCTCATATTCCACGCAACTACTCGAGGCGCCTTCATCCATGAGGTGCTCCATCCAACTGAGGTGTCTCATCCACCTGAGTGCCTCGGACAATGTTCATCAAGGCAAATTTGCAGAAACAACTGCAAAACAAAGCGAGTCCGAACAAATTTCCTTGTAAAACAAGTTAGCACAGTATAAATAGGAAATTAAACTTAGTATTAAATAGACCCTGTCTTCCCAAGACCAGGTCTAGTCAAAGGCCTCAGCTAGAGCTCCAAATGGTTCTAAGCTGGATCGCGCCTAAAGTCTATCAGGACTCGTCGTACCGAATTCACTCCTCTAGTGACTTACCTTACTTACCTGTCAAACATCTAGTTCTCTAGACCTGTTTGACTTTTTCTGGTCTTGCTTAGTGCCTGATCAACCTGATGCACTAAGACTTACCTGCAATATTGAGTTAGCGCAATATATATATATATATATATATATATATATATATATATATAAGAGAGTTAAGTAAAACAATGTTAACAATATGTGTGATTCGCTGGTCCGGTCGACCACGCGCGGTCGACCGGAAACCACTCGGTCGTACATTACCTAGGGTTACTCTAGGATTTTCTACTGCTTAGCTTCACTCACTAGGACATCCATTGTCTAGATTCACTCACTAGGACTTCCACCCCCTAGCTTCACTCACTAGGGTTGAGCTTCACTCACTAGGTCTTCTATTGCCTAGCTTCACTCACCAGGGCTTCCATCACCTAGCTTCACTCACTAGGGCCCAGCTTCATCACCAAGACTTCCCTTGCTTAACTTCCAGTTAGGACTAGTCACTTGGAAGACTTCTCACCCCCTTGCCTAACTTCCAGTTAAGACTAGTCGCTTGGTAGACTTATCATCTCTAAACATCTAAGTCTTGTTTGGGTTTAACCCTTTGGTTAAAATAGACCAAACTCAGGTACATTATCAAACATCGAAACCCTAGATGATGATTGCACCAACAGTATTCACTGGTATCCTCTAAGTTGGATTCCACAACCCCTTTTTCCTCTGTTTTGGTAAGAATTCTGATATCCTCTAAATTAGACCATCAAAATTGTCATAAAAAACTCACATTATCCTTCATTTGATTGCATGGTATTATCAAAGAAACACATTACAGATTAAGAGTCTTCTTAAATTAAGCATGGGAAATATTGAAGCACATAAATACAACAACAAAGCCTTATCCCACTAGGTGGGGTCGGCTAATTGAAGCACATAAATAATAATTGAAAATACATACATAGCTAATGGTACAACAAAATGGGCATATATTTATCTAAATAAATTTCCCACGCTTCATGACTTTAGCATGCATCTAAAACACACACAAATTTATGAGTCAAAAATAAAGACGAAATAGCAATCATGAATGTTGTTACTTGAGTTGGAATATGAATAAATGACATCAATTAAAAATTACAGTACAACCCAATTACCAATTTGTAATGAAAAATGCATTATAAAAGAGCGTTACATTCATATATTATTCCGCCTTCCGTTGCATTGAATTAATCAAAGAAAACCCAAAAAACCCAAGGAAGAATCTCATTGAAATTAAACTTTACAATTCTTTCAAGAAAGAAATCTAAGAAGACCAATAACACCAGCAACATGGTTCATCTCAAAAAGTCATTAAAACTTCATTAAATCATCACAAAAATTGGAAACATAGTAGTTACATTAAAACATGCGTCGAACATCAAAACATACGTACTATGATCCATATAGTGTAGAAAGTGATCGTTAAAAATCTCACCTTATCGTTTTGCGTGTGAAAAGATATCGAGTGAGATGTAGGAGAGTGATGAGAGATAACAATGTTCTTTTCCAATTTCCTCAAGGGTTGCTAAGGGAGGAGGAGGAGAGGGAGGGGGTGCACCAATGAGAAGAAAACCCTAAAATTCTCTCTTAAAGAAATATATATATATATAGAATAAGGAAGGTTGGTTTGCTAGTAAATTGGGTCGGGTCCATTGATCCATTAGTTAGCATATTAATTAATCAGACCCATTAATAAGTAATTATCCATACATAAATATAAAATATAAAACTCGATTTAATCAAATTTATGTGAACGAGGTTTTGGGCACAAAAGCAATGAAAACCTCACTTCCAATAATTCTCATCTCCTCACTTACAACCTCCAAACACACTTGAAGGTGTTCTTTAATTTCATTTGTGGTGGAGACAGGAAGCCATTCAATAGAATGGAGTAGATAAAACTAAGATTTTGCAAGAAATAATCAAGTATTTTATCTATCATTGTATAGAGGTGCAAATAAGGATATAATCAATTAGAGTGATTTGACAGAATATTTTATTTATGTAGAATAGTTTTTTTTTAATTTATTCCTTCTTTATTTATTAACTTCCATTGTAATTATAAAAGGGTGTCTTGGTTCATTAATAAAATAAGAGAGATTTTTTCTTCTCAACTTTGTTTATAGATTTAAAATCATAAGTCGTAACCGGAATGATAAAGTTTTAGTACTGTATCATGCAATGGCAGAACGGTTTCAATACTTAATTAATTGAATTATTAATAATAATATGATTTATTTTATTTAATATAAAATTTAATTTTTAATTAATTTATTATTGCAATTAACTATTTACATAATAATCAATTAGATTGTTAATATATGTTTACTCTTCTTATTTTTTAGAATAAAAAAAGTTTTAACCATTTAGTTTTAATTTTATCTTCAATTGTAGACTTTATACTTCTTTCGTTTTATAATAAATTACACTTATAATTTGTTCAAGGTTTCTGAGAAGAACACTGAAATGAGCAAAGAGAAATGAGACATTTTTCTAATCCTTCATAAACTTGGCATGCTTTGCCTTCAAATTTATTAAAATTAAAGAAATTTGGTATTTGAAGGGCCAAGAAACTTCATCTTCGATGATATAATTTTGTTTGAAATGAACAGAGATAATTTTATTAATTATATTTTTAAAAAAATTATGAGCATTTGTTAAGAATTTTGAATATTATTATTTTTATATATTTACAATATAAAACCGTAAATAAAAAAAGGTATTGGATGTGACGAAATAATTAAAATTCTATCATTTAATTTTAATTTGATTCTGTTTGTTTTATAGAATTATAAAAAAGATTCAACTTTTTTTTTCAAATTTTGAGACCTAAAAACTATTATATTTTAGGTTAAAGTAGATTTTAAATTTTATAATTAAATTTGAAAATTTTATTTATGATTTCTTTGATTCACGCTCAATTAAATTTGAAAATAGAGTTTTCTTTAAAAAAAATTAATCATCTTGTTACTTTACATCTATTGCAATCATAGTTGCATTCATAATGTATATTAAATTATATTCTAATAAATCAAATTAAAATTATGAAAAAAATATTTTTTATTTAATTAAAGTATCATGTCGAATCATAATTGTTTGTTAATGCATGAACTAAAACTAAGACAGAGACATAAAAGTGGGCAAGAAGTTCACCATCTCATTGAGCTATACTTTTCTTATTCTTTGTTCACATATTCTCCCGGTTGCTTTCAAAATTACAATAGTTAGAACAAGAAAAATCTTTGTCGATGTTAAATACCAACTTTTATCCTATTTAAAATTTTGTAATTTAAATTAATGATTAAATTTTTTTAAGAACTAATTAAGGTAAATAAAATTAATATTTTGAGTTTCGTAGTTGAGTGTAAGTTAGTTTAAAGTCAAATAAAGTTTAGCATGTAGATATGATGATTACTAATTAGTTGGGATGACCAAAGGGTTGATTTGGAGGCATGAGCAATTTGTTCATTTTCAGATTTGTTGCAAGATGTCTCGTAAGCTCATTGCAGTTACGTTTGTCTATGACTAGATTTCTATGGTGGGGAGGAAGGCATTGTGAGGTAGGCGTCAGCATATTTCCAGAGATATGGGGATGTCATGGTTGGTCGTTAGAGATTTTAATTTTGACTTATCGACCGAGGATAAGTGTGGAGGGTTAACCGATTACTTAGAATTGCATAGCAGATTTTCAAAATTGTGAGCCATCTCGGAATGGAGGCTCTATCATATACACGCTACAGATTCACATGGGCGAATGGTAATATATGTAGTAAACTGAATCGAGCACTCATTAATAGAGAATGGTTAGAAGCCGAGTTACAAAGCTTTGCAGAGTTCACACCTCTAGGTTGGTTATCAGATCACTCAAGCATGTTTGGTCTCCATCTCGGGTGGAAGAATTCGCATTCAGAAGTCATTCAAATTCTTCAATATGTGGGTCCAACATGACTCATTGTCATAAATAGTGGAGACAAAATGGGTAGAATACAAGCAACAGTTGGTCTGACGCAACAAACTAATATGGGCTCTCACATATCTTAAAGACATTGAAATCAAATTTGAAGAGATTGAATGCAGAGCATTATCAACACATATCAGAGTTGTTGCTCCCCGAGCACGCATGGAAGAGACACAAGGCGATGGATTGTTGCATGGTCATATAACATAGAATTACAAGGAGTTGCAGCAAACTGCAACTTGTCTAAATGCTACAAAACATTCTTTTTCCATGCAACGTGCAAATATTGGCTACTTCAAGCATGTGGATCGAAACACTGCCTTTTTTCACACACTGGTAAAACATAATAATAAGCATAATGAGATCATTGTAGTGGAGAGCCAGATGGTAGTCTTTATAGAATTATTTAAGGAGGTGATCAAGGTTTTCACAGAACTTCCATCGCCAACTTGGGGAGACTGTAGGCCACACGATGGACTTTCCTCACTCTTGTATGACATTCAGCCAGCATGTCCATGTCTATCAACATGTTCTTTAGAGAGACCCCTACACCAAAGGAGATGAAGCAAATACTATTTGATATTGGTGATCAGAGGACTCCAGGCTCATATGGGTATAGCTCGAAATTCTTCAAGAATTCTTAGGACATTGTGGGGTTGGAATTCACTAGTGCAGTTATGGAATTTTTCACCAGTGGGAGATTATTGCGGAGATGGAATCATACTTTGATTGCGCTTGTCTGCCGAAATCAGCCCACCCTAGCAAGTTGATAGATTATAGACTGATCTCCTGTTGTACGGTATCCTACAAGATCATCTCTAAGTTATTGGCTTCGAGATCATCTGAGGTAGTAGGAGGAATACTTCATCAATCTCAGGCAGCTTTTGTACAAGGATGTCTCATTACAGATAATATCCATCTGACACAGGAGTTCTTCCGATGGTATCACAGGAAGTACATCTCCCCTAGATGCATTATAAAGGTTGACCTTCAAAAGGCTTTCAACTCGATTCATTGGGAGTTTTTGCGTGAGACGCTTATTGGTCTTTAATTTCCTATGAGGTTTATATCCTGGATAATGGAGAGTGTGACCACTCCGTCATTCTCTCTAGCTATTAGTGAGGGACTTTTGGATTCTTCAGAGGAGCTAGAGAGTTACGTCAGGGAGGCTCTCTCTCCCTACTTATTCGGCATTTGTGTGGAGATCCTTGGGCAACAAATAGAGCAACAGCACACGAATAGATCATATTTCAAGTTCCATCTATGATATGGTTATCTTAGATTGGCACACTTGACGTATGCAAATGACTTACTATTATTTAGTCGGGGAGATGAGGAATCAGTAGGAGCATTATCTTCTTGTTTGCAAATGTTTGGTGTGACTATAAGGATTCAGGTTAATCACTAGAAGTCAAACATTTATCTAGCTAGAGTAGATGACTTGATGCAGTTGTAGCTTCTTTCTCTTACGGGCTTCCAAGAGGGGACCATGCCCTTTCTATGTTTGGGGATGTCGCTTGTTGCTGAGCGACTATGGATTTTGGACTATAATGAACTCCTTGATTCGTTAGTATGATGGATTAACTGCTGGCCGAAAAAGACACTTTGTTATGCCGAAAGAGTGCAGCTCATCACTTCAGTGCTTCAAGTGGAGTGCTTTTTGTTGGTGCATTTGCACTAATAGTTAAACCTGAGTTTTGATGAATGACAAATAGGTTAAAGTTAGACTTGCTTTTGGTTTTGACCTCTTACTAAGTGTGCAGGGTTGAAAGACTTAGGACCTGACACCAGGCTGAAGTCCAGGGTGGTTGAGTCTGGCGGGAAGTCCAGGGTGGTTGAGTCCTGGCGAGAAGTCCAGTTGGGTTCACGGGGCCTGACAACTGGCTGAAGCCCAAGTTGGTTGAAACTTGGCAAAAAGACCAGGATGGTTGAGCCCTGGCAGGAAGACCTGGTGGGTTAAGAAGTTGAGTAGAGCTGCACGAGGTAAGTGAGGTAAGTCACTGGAGGAGCGAACCAGTGAGGACGGGTCCTATTTTAGGACTGTAGGCACGGTCCAACTTAGGCCCATTTTGGTGACCTCGGTTGAGTCCTGGTTAGATCCTTATCCAGGTTTGGACGGGGTCTAATTAACTCTAAATGCATTAACTCTATTTTACAGAATTTATTTAATTAGATTCTAAATGCATTAACTCTATTTTACAGAATTTATTTAATTAGATTTTGTAGTTGAATTTTATAAAATTATTCCTTATCTAAAGCCTTGGTTGAGGATAAATTATCATTTAAATTATTCGTATTTCCTTCTTTTTAGAGAATAAAATTATTCCTACTAATGCTTAAAATTCTCACGTAAAGCTTAGCTGGAAGGATAAAATCTCCTTTTAAATTATTAATAAAATTGTAAGAGGATAAAACCTCTCGGTTAACTTTTCAATATTCTGTATTTATATTTTATTTAAATTATTTTCTTAATTGAAGCAAAGGATAGAAACATTATCTTTTTTTTAATTATTTTATCTTGTTGATGGATAAAATTTGAGCTGAGAAGATCATGCATCGAGGCACTATAAATAGAAGCAAGCAAGCCCTCTAACAGATAAGAAAATTTGATTCTGGTTCAAGCTTTGGCGCTCTCTTGCTTCCACGATCCTCTGCTGCGGTTTGTGCTTTGACTCGACGTTGTCCGACCGCTGCTGGAAGATCGCTCCCAACACCCAAGCTGCTTCAGATAAATCTAAGTGTTGGGTAACGAATTTTTGTTCTGCACTTAAATTATTTAAGGGGGAAGTGTAGGGCTGTTACACTTCCGCCCAATCTTGTATTCGAATCACTCTATCGGTAGTTTGTCGATAGAGGTTTTTAGTGGATTGCCCACAGAAAGGTTCAAGAACCTGGGCCTTCGAGTAGGAGTCGGCGAAGGCTCCGAACGAAGTAAACTCCTCGTGTAATTTTTTTTTATTTTTCGCTTTCGCATTTCGTTTTAATTTTTCCGCTGCGCACGTTATAAAAGCATCATACAATTTTCTATCGACTCTGATTTTATAACGAAGATTTAAAAGTCAGTGATTCACCCCTCTCTCACTGCATCGTCTACACTTTTGACTCTCTATATTACATGTGGGCTTGGAATTATTGACAACATTTATACATCTGTAGGGCTTTTATGTGGACGTCCAAACACCCCCGGATGTCTTAGGTGGATATATACAAAACCAAAGGAGGACTGGGATTTCAAGACCTAAGAGTTTGGAACCTTGCCTTATTAGCTAAGGTACTTTGGCGGATATAAGCAAAAGAGGATACTCTTTTGATCAAATCGTTGCATCATACATACTTGAGGCGGTCGAACATATGGACTTGGTATGTGGTGCACTTGGATTCCCCGTTGATCAAGAGGTTGATTGATTGGTGACCTTATCCTTACAGTTACTAGGTCGTTGGCAAGTACAATGTAGAGATTGGCAAATTGGTTTGAGCAGGATAGAGGTGTGGCTAGTCCTAAGAAGCCCTTACCAGTCCTAAGAAGCCCTGGGTGCGGACATATGGAAGGCCTGCATCCAGCCTAGTAATGCAGTTACACTTTGGATGTTGGCTCAGAGGCAGCTTCCCACCAGGGATATATTTGACTATTTGGAGGATCGGTGTTGTGCCTTTTGTAGGCGAGACATGGAGACGCAGGAGCACTTGTTCTTTAGGTGCCCTCATGTTGCGGTCTTATGGCGAAGGATCCGAGAGTGGCTACATATAGGGCAGGAGATGTCTACCTACTAGCGGATGCTGTGATTCTTCGAGCATTTCTTTAGAAGAGGTCATCTCTTGACTAAAGCTAGATACCTTGCAATATCGGCTTTGGTACATTTTATATGGAGAGTAAGGAATAGTTACATCTTTGATGAGGTACAATTGGAGAGTGAAAGGATTTTTAGAAATGTACAAAACCATATTTATCACTTATTAGGAGTGTTTTCTGATATGATATTATGTCAGACATGAAACGCTACCGATTACTGGGTATTGTATTATGGACTTGCATTGATATAAACATTTTACTTATCAAAAAAAAAAAAAAAGTAGATATGACGATTAAGAATAAGTGGGTTTAAAACTGAACTCGATTGTGATTTATTTTGGTATATTTAAAACTAAACAAGTTTATATATATAGGATAAACTAGTTCAATCGTGTATTTAATGAGGCTAGTTGTATTTTTATAAGAGCATTAATTATTTAATTATTTAATTTCATCCCTTCTTGTTGTTGGCCCTATATTTACACGCATGTGTTCCACGACCACCTACTACAATCACTTGATTCCAAGGTTGCCCGTTGTCCACCTGAAGCTTTAGTCATGCCCTCTACTTACTAGGGGTGAGCAAAAATTCGATTAAACTGGACCGAATTTTAAAATTTGGTTCGGTTTATTCAGAAATTCAATTTTTTTTCATAAAAAAAATAGGTTAATTCGGTTTGGTTTCGGTTTTCAAATTTCTTATTCGATTCAACCGAATAGACCAAATTAACTGAATTTTTTAACCAAACCAAATTTTTAGACTCTTTTTTTACATTGAAACTGAATTTTATTTAAAAAACAAATTTTATTTAAAAAACTGAATTTTTAAACAAATTCGGTTAATTCGGTCGAAAATCGAATTAACCAATATTTTATTAGTTCGGTTTGTTTTTTTAATTCAATCGGTTTGGTTTGTTCGAAAAAAATTAGTTCGGTTCGGTTTTAAGTGAATACACACTCCAACTACTTACAGTAACGACTACACTCACAATTGTAATGCCCTTTCTCTCCGGTAACTTCTTTTTCCCTCTCTATCTCGAAAGTACTTTTTTCCCTCTCTATCTCCAATGCTGGTGTCAGGTGTTCTGTGTCTCAATCTATTGGAAAGACAAACAAATTTGGAAAGACAAACAAATTTTGCCCATGTCGACTAACATGGCTCGACACTTCAAGCCTTGCATCCAACAATAGTCAGGGATCTCATCAGTGAAAGAAAATGTGAGAAAGTTTGATATCAAGAGGGATGCTTGACAATAGAAAAGTGATGGCAGAATACATATATTCCTAGAGGCTAATGCGATATTATATCACAGAGAATTGCTAAGTAATGTAATGTGAAATAGAGCTAATCATGCAGGAGATTAGGGAATAATCCTTTAACAATATCTATGTTAGTTTGCATATACATACATATTCTTCAATGAAGAAAATAAATATGAATAAACATAATTTCTTGTCATATTTGTCTCAACTCATGTCATTTTTACTTGAGTAGCACATTGATCTTGCAATGAGTAGACAATTGGTAGTTTTAAAGTGACAATTAGGCTTTGAGTTATACATATAAGGTGTACTTGTACAGTAGCAAATTATGATTATGCCATCCTTCCAAGGAAAGTAATTCTAGAGATGAAGAATATATTTATAATAGTTATCAACATTAAGCATGTCGGAAAGAACCAAGATGAAGATTTCATTTCTTACAGATGTGAAATTGTAGAGCACAATTGCATTATTTTTATCACGATTATAAGGAAACAGAAAAACCAGAGTCAATGATTCTCCTAGGTGGAGGTAACAAATTTATAAATGAAATATTACTCAAGGAAAAAACACAAACATTCAAAATAATGATAACAAGCACAAGAAATGGGTATAAGAGACGATGAAATTTACCTTCACATTTACTGGTTTGTGATGAAATGCCATTTCAGACATAAGATCATAAACAATAGGATTTTGCTCAATGCCTTCCATCGACATTCCAACACCAACCTTGAGTCAAGAAATGTGCCAGCAAGTGTAGAGAATCATAATATATCAACTAAAGAAATAAGAAAAAAATGAGATCACCCAATGCATTAGACGAATATAGAAAAACAAGTAACCATGGTTGAATTTTTGCTTATTTGAGCTTCAATAGGTCCCAGTGCAATGGAATCCAGAATACCATACATCTCAATGTTTCCAGCAAAATTATGTAGCATACACCTGTGAAAATTTTGAAAAAAATTCCTTCTAGGTTATTCTTGCAAAATAAAAAAGAAGTGTTACAAATTATCTTGCTAAAATTTATAAATTCAATCAAACAGAGAATGAGGAACTTTCCAGATATAGGGAACGCCATAAAATTGCTCTGAGGTGAACCATATTGGTTTTACTTCAGCAAACAGATCAAGAACTACCATGTGACCAATTGGAACTGAATGAAGGAGAGCCTATGCAAAATAAATAAATAAATAAAAATAATAATATGAGAGGAAATGCTACAATTTTAAGTATTGGAAAGAAGAGGTAGTACTTAGAGATAACATCTAGAATATGCAACAGATTGGGATTTACCAATATGCTTTAGTATGTACATTCTCTTGTAATGTTAGGCAGTACTTGTATTGTGATGACCTGGTGTTTCTGACTATTATAATTGTTTTGATACTAATAAACTGATTCAGAATCCTTGCATAAATGCAGAGAGAAAACAATGCAATTAAATGTAGTTAATGATTTTTTTATCAACAACAAATATTTTTGTAAATGACCTTGCACGAGGAAATTAACTAGTTGGTACTTGATGGGACAGCAATTATATTTTTTTTCCTTTCATTTAAAACATCCTTAAAAATTCTTTAAAATACAGAGGCTAAGAAATAATTGATTCCAACACTGAACCATCAGTACTTAGAATGCATTGACATGATTGTGTATCAAGTAAACTTCAAGATAACATTCCATGTTGAAAATGCTAGACAGGATAACAAGTTCTAGTAGAGTAAGATGTTGAAAGAACATTTTGTCAATAAACTAAATAAGCAGGTAGATGTTACCTTCATCTGAGGGGGTTTCCAAAATGGATCATATGAGAATAACCAACCCTGTGATGTTTCAATAACCAAAAATTTATTTAATGTCTATATTTGTTGGGAATATAAAAAGTATAATGGAGTAATTTAATGTATTTAAAGTGTTCACTCAAAAGCCACAAGATGTAACATGATATTCTGTATTTAAATCCTGCAAATGCTAGTACAGAAAAACATACTCCAGTTATGTCAATCCACATGTTGGGATCAGGCTTAGTACAATTCAGATAATGGGTAAGTGGGTGGGGGCAGGAGTAAGAAAATAGAAAGTCTACATTAAACCAATTCTCACAGCTTATGCTTTTTGAATATGAAGAGACATCAAATTTTAATGATATTGGTTCAATTTAAACACATCAAAACATGATGGGGAAACAATAAAAGGAGTATATGAAGAGACACATCAAAATTTAACAATATTGGTTCAGCTTAGTACACTTCAAAACGTGAGGAACATGAGAATCTTGGGCACTGACTTAACAACACAAGTTTCAGTAATTAGAGAATAAATTCAGTTGAAAATGGTTAAATCCATGTGTTGGTAGCAACTAGAGAAATAACTAATTTTATTTAAACTTGCACATAAGTCTAATATGTGCTTGACACGGTTATATGTAATATTCTTAGTTGACACTTCTGTTAAGGTGAAAAACAGTTTTCTATCATGCCTAACATAGATATAGTAACAAATCAATTGTCCAATAATAGGCTTGATAAATATGTTGAAATTTGTTCTTTAGAAGAAAAGTAGTGTGTTAATCTTATGATAATCATATCTGCGTTGCGAATAAAGTGGTACTCCACCTTAGTGCATTATGGAACACTGTATATTATCACTGTAGATGACTTCATATTATAATGAATATTTATTAGTTCCATACTATTAAAGACGAGATCATCAAGAAAGGATTTTATTACAAGTTGCAAACGTCATGCCATTATCCACTAGATTGTGCTACAATACCTCTTAGTTTTCCACATTAGGAGGTGCTTCCAGCATTCATACATAAACATGAAGGACCCTTAATTAACGTCTAAAAAGGCCTCAATATTTAAGGTCCACGCTTCTTATAAAGTAAATCTTTCCATAGAATATTGAAGGACCCTTAATAGTTTCTCCCAGTGAAACTTCTTAACAGCATAAATTGACTCACAAAACCAACAGATATCAAGCCCATTAACTGTAATAGATGAGAACAACACCAACTTTGGAGACTCCATGCAAGGCTGTAACGACACTGACAATGACATCAGATCCTTCACAAGAAGCTCGTTCAAGGTGCTAACCAAGAAGAAGGCGTGAGCTTCCGGAAGGCAACTGTGATGAGGTTAGAGTTCAGTATACGGCCATAATGAGGTAATAATGACTTTTTTTTCTTTGCTTTTCTTTTTTTCTTTCTTTCTTTCTTCATTTCTTTCTTCTTCCTCTTCACCACCTCTCTAATTACTTCATTGTTGTGGTGTCTTAGGTACCACATGCTAGCATGACACCACACTCTCGTTTTGGCAGGGACCCTAAGTATCAAAATCTCACAAGGAACATGATTTCAAACCTTAAATCAAACAACTCGAGCTTCTGGGCCCTGTTTGGTTGTACCATTTTCAACCAATTTTAATCTTATTTTATTTACAAAAAAAGAAGTAATCTCTGAAAATGCGTAGGCCATGAATAACAGATGAAGAAGAAATAGCCAAGGTGAATGTAAAACTGTATAAATAATTTGTAAATAATCACCTGCATGAGCCATACAGCATTATCATCACCACTTTGCATTCCTTTATATATTGCTGAACCCAATGAAGAAATGTAGTTTGGATCATCCAGAGGAGGAGTATTCTCATCAAATGTATCACTACAGAGACAAGAAAATAAAAAAATAAACGATAACTTGTTAGGTGTGAAATTCATAAAAATTAGATTCACTACAAATTGATTGTAGATGGCCTTAATGCTCCTGTTTACATGGGTGGATGAATTGGACGGAAATGGGGATAGGGCATGGGGAATGCAAAGAGTACATTGGTGATATTTCCTTAACATGTGCAGAATTATTTCTTTCCTTTACCCTGCACTTCCTATTCATCCATCCACCAAAGTAAATAATGGAACAAAAATAAGACATCAATTTAAAATACTCAACAATCATTCACTTTCATTTTTTTCTTCATATGCATAAGTTGAATAATAGGTTCACCTATCTTGTAGAAAAATTGATTCTCCATTTGTCTAGGTAACAGGGCCTTCTTCTCTTTTGAAGAATTCAAGTTGGCAAAAGGCGATTCGCTCGCCCCTAGCGCCCTCGCTGACCCGTCCCAGGGCTTTTGAAGAATTCAAGAACTTTTATGTGGTCAACAAATTTATCATTTTCATCCAAGTTCAATAATTATACTAGGGTCCTATAAAGCACACTGTACTTTGTTAAAGGCTTTGACAAAACTCAATTTGATAAATAAATTACCATGTTTAGAAATTTTGTACCATATCAAATGACATAATTAAATGACAATTAGACTAGTTATATTATATGAAATTGAATGTTACATTAGAAAGCGAATACACAAGCAAAAAATGAAAGTTCCAAAGATGAGGAAATTAAGGTGGATGTGCGGATATACAAAGATACACTAGATAAAAAATGAGAAAATTAGAAAGATAGTCATTGTTGCACCTATTGAGAAAAAACTCCGAGAGATATGTTTAAGGTGGTATTGGCATGTACTTAGGCGCCCAATAAATGCCCAATTAGGCAATGTGAGACCATGATAAATACACACATTAATAAGGAAGAAGAAAACCAAAGAGGACTTAGTTAGCAACAATAAAATAAGATAAAATTCATTTAAATATAGATGAGGATATAGTAGGAATGGAGCCCAATGACATAAAAAAATCTATATAGTTAAACCCACTTATATAGTAGGGATTGAGCCCGATGATATAAGAGGATTTATAAAGATTTGGCTATCATTGTTGTATTGGGTGGCATAGTTGAAACATACCGTTCTAAAATAAATTATCAAAACTTGATACCACTCAGCATAGATAATATCTCCTATATTGCTATGCCAATCATGTTGATGTTGATGAATATTATGTTATGTCAACAATGAATGCCTTTAACAAACTACAACATAAATTAAGAAGAATTGAGATAATGTGACTACCTTTTTTAGTTTGTGTTCATATAAGATAATGTTAAAACTATACAATTCCAGATGGAATATAAAGTCCAAAAATGGTTGTATTATCTTCTTTTTCTTGTTAATCTCTATCCTCCTTCCACCACCAATTTGCTAGTAGCACTATACATCAAAATATCGGCACGATACTAAAAATAGTATCATTTCATTCAAAGACCAAAACTCCAACATAGCTTGAGTTTTTTTTAACCTTATGTGATTCTTTTATTGGAATCATGGTTGTAAAAATCGTTAGGCAGTAGTCGGGTGGAGGACTATCGCCTAGCGCCTAGGTGGCCTGGGCAGGGCGTTTTCACTATTTTCCAAACAAAACTCCAAGGATGCCATTGGAATTTTAGGATGTCAAATATTTCATGAATGGTGCAAATGATAACAGGACTAGAGAGCGTTAATGAATAGTCTATAATATAAGATATAACTAACAAAATAAAAATTCAAAGAACAAAAAATAGATAACTGTTCTAGAAAGTACGGCGAGCCGGCGAGGAGCGTGAGTAGGTGGCGCGAGGGAGAGAAGACCCACGGCGGCACTACGCGAGGGCTTGGATTGCATGCCCTAATTTCTACTCACTTGTTTTATTCCAAAAATTCTCAAAAAAAATTAATTTATTGTCAAAGCGTTAAAAAAAACTGCAAACGCCCATGCCGCCTAGGCGGCCAGCCGCCACAAACACACCAATTCACACTTGTGCGGAGCGGTGGGGGGTCGATTGGCGACTAGACGACCACCTAGCCTGCTTTTTACAACACTGATTGGAATATACAAATATATATTGGTTTTATATGCATTGAATATGGGGAATGGTTTTTGCATTTGACATGATGATTTACAAAGGTGGCAAATTGTATTGTGCATTGATGGTAATCATGATGACAATGAAAGTAAAATACGAAAGCAAAGTTACATATTAAGTGAATGCTATCATAGTAATATATAACAAATTGAGAAAGAATTAGAGTTAATCGTATAGGAGACAGAGACAATATCTCTCCTTTAAAACTTCTCAAACTGAAGGCATTGCAAGTATTTAGTTTGCATCCAACATAACAAAGTTGACAAATGATTGTATACTAGAATTTCAAATTTATTGCTTGAAATTAGATTGAATGACACTCTGACTTTAAAATGATTTGCACAACCTTTGAGACTACAAGATGCTAGTAAGACAACTAATTGAAGATTTGAATAACAACATATTGTTAGATCAAATGATCCACTTGGCTTTATAGCTGATTTGTGCATTGCCAAAATATAAATGCCAATGCCAATGCCAAAATTCAATTTATACTAATTCCAAATATAAATGCTTTCCAATCTATCCACTTGCACATTCCATAGGAATAGAGATGATTATTTGACCATATAGCAGATCACTATTGGAAATTGGTCTGGTAACCAAAAAAATTGAGTAAGATCTGTTAAATTGATAAAGGATGTTTGTTGGAAATGGACAATTTATATTGTGATAGAATTTTATAAATCAATTTCTTAAATGAATGAGAAAATAATGTCCAAAATTAAACTACAAGTAATGGAGGAAATTGTGTTGTTGATTTGGTTTGAGTAGATTTACGTCAGACCAAGGTGCAAAATCAAGTACAACATTGGAAACAAGTCAATAAATGCATGAGGGCAAACATAAACATGAGTGTGCAAGAGTGTTATTGAGTACATGGGAGTGCAAGATCACATGGGGAAAAGATGGAAAAAAACATTAGATGTTATTCCATATAAACTCTTGAGTTAAGAGACACTAATTCCTTGAAACTTCTTGAATTAAAATCAACCTTTTCAAGTAACCTCTTGAAGCACTAACTGATGAAAAGGGACCCTCTTCTCCCATTCCAAATTACTCTAAACTCAACAAGCATTTTCTCAGTCACTTACCTCTTTGATTCTCTCTTCTTGAGAAAGCATGAGTCCCACGATTTAAAATCTCGTACAATGCCTGGGCAAATCGGAATGTATCGATACTACTCGACACATGCAATATTTCATGTGCTATTGTCTATTATTACATGCCAACATTCGACAACTCTTAGCATGCTACAATGCAAGTCAAGATGAATTAATATAATGTTGTTATTTTTTTAGCTTGTCTCTATATAAGATAATGTTAATATATCATTTCAAGTGGAAGACAAAATTTGAATTTAAGAATATAGAATTATAGATGTATTTTATTTTTTTTATCTCCACTTTCCACCTTTAATTCAACATTAGCACCATGTATCGAAGCATCTGCATGTTACCGCAACAATATTGTTCTAATCAAAAAATGAAACTCTAGAACTATTCGAGATTTTGAACCATAGTGAGTCCTTGTATTATCAAACTCTGCACTATTGACACCAAAATAGCTCTTCTTAGAGAATGTGCTTTGCAAACTTCTCCAAGATTGATCAGCTTTGAAACAAAGGATGGACAATATGAATGGTTAGCCATGCCCTTGGGCTTTTAAACACCCCAAGTACATTCATGAATTATATTAATGATATTTGGATCTATAGCAAAGAGCATGACAACCACCTAGAAAACATTTACTTAGTTCTTGAGAATCTTCGGACCAAAAAAAACTTCTTGTCAACATGATGAATGCACTTTCCTACAACCCTAGGTCTTTTTCCTTGAGTTCATCATTTCCTCAAAAGGCATTTCGACAAACCTAAACAAAATTAGGGTAGTCAAAGAATGGATTGAGCCACATAACCTATAGGAGGTTTGACATTTCCACAACCTTAGAAAGACACATCATCAAGAACTTTAATTACATCATAACTCCATGAATTGTCTAATGAAAGGGAATTTTCATTGGACCAAGACCACATCGTTAGCATACCAAGAAATTAAGCAAAGAATGACAAATAATCCTGCCTATAGAAATAAAGAACTTTCGAAATCATTCAAAGTAGCTTGTGATGCATTTGGGTAGGAATTGGAGGTACCCTAAGCAAGGAGCAACATCCTGTGACCTTCTATAGCAAAAATTCAATAAGACTTGACATATAATAAAGAGTTTTAGCTATATTATTCAAGCTCTAAGGCATTGGTGGTACTACTCATGGTTTAAAAACTCATACTAAGCTGAGTGGCATGGTTGAAATATATCGTTTAGATAAATTATTATTGATGTGTGAGAATCATGAATATGTCATTGTTCTTATTTAGCATTCAGTTACTACATCACATGAGCATAATTTAGTTAAATTTTAGCTTTTACATCTATTTTTATCTTTTCAATTCGGATAATGGCTCTTTGTGATTACGACGACAGGACGTAAAGATTTTGGCGTTTGAGCATGTTTGGAGACGAAAATCTAATGGAGCAACATTGCAGTATAATCCACGGCCAGACCGTGGTAGCCATCATTGTAAAATACGACAATTAAATTATAAGAGTTAAATCCGGAAATAACCTTTTAAAATTTTTCGAAAATTTTCAAGAATTTTTCTGGAGTGTATGCGGATATTCGGGATAGAAACGAAGCCTATTTAGTGATACCCAAATTCAATATGAAAAAGAATAAAATTATAAATCCATTTTTTTATATAATGTTATTCTCTTAAAATCCCTAACGTCACCTGTACTCTCCCCTCTCCCTAAGCTCTCCCGCCCAATTCCCCTTCTTCTCCATTCCTCTCACGCCTCTCTCCCCGACACATCTGCCGTCCCTCGCGCTGATTGCCACGTCGTCGGCCGACTCTTCTCCACCTCGGCCAGCGGCCAGATCTACACTGCCACTCTCCTACATCTCTCACGAGTCCATCGTGCCACGAGCATGAATCTCCACCGTCGGTTGAAGGGGAGAGCACGCCATTGCCTCTTTTGTTCTTCAATTGACGCCACTTCCCTATCGAGCGAGATCAGGACAGCAATGCCACGACAACTAGCAAGGATGGCATGCCATTGATCTTCGTCTTGGATTCATTGCCGCTCTTCTCACGGTGCCCTACTCTCTCTCTCGATCTAGAGCTTCGATCGATCAGCCACTGCTGTTGGCCTCCACTACCTGCCGTAAGCCTCCGTCGGAGTTGTGTCGTCACTATTAAGTTTGGGGTAAGTGATTGGATTAAATTCGATTGATAGATATTCTTAATTAAGGTGATTTCATTAACTAGATGAATAAGTAGTTTAATTAAGGTATTAATCGGTTTAATGGATTATAATTGGTTGATATGGAAGAGGTAATTTAATCTAGATCACACCATATTGGTTTAATGATATATGATTTCATTTGTTGTCCATTAGAAGTGGAAATCAGGGATTGAGATTTGCATTGTTTTAGTTTAAAGTCCTGAACAATAACATATCTACGAGGTGGCTTGTTATTATAATGGAGTAGGACATCATAAAGAGTTATATTATTATGTTGTCCCAGTGGTAGGAAGCATGTTGATCTATGTACTTAAAGCATTTTTCTGTCGTTGTATGTGTATACTTAGTTGCTCCTTGTCATCGCTGACTTCGATGAGTTGTATAATCAATAAGAGATATGGAATAGTAGATCTATGGTATTGATTGGTGGATTAAACGATAAGCTTATAACTTAAATGATCATATGAATGAGTGCTTGTATTAATCTGACCTTAGTTGGGAGTTTCAGATGTGATTAAGGTTATATGAATTGGATGATCATTAAGATGGATTCGTTATTGTGATTAATGGAGTTATGGATTATTGATGAAATGGTAATTAATCATGGATGATTAAGAGCATGGGGATGAATTGGTTAATGTGAATAATCATTAGATTAAGAAATTAATTGTGATATGTTGATTTGGGTAAATCATTAGATTAAATGAATTATTAATTAATTAATAAGTTGATTAATTAATTAAGGGAGGAATAAATTAAGAAGTTGATTAATTAATCAATAGAGTTTTAGTAATGATTGATAGCTCTTAGATCCTTTGTATCCTTGATATGTAAGATTCGAGCTTAAGACAGAGCCCTGGACTCGAAGATGGTTTAGAACGACCTACAATAAATGCGGGAATTACTTCCTTGGCCTTTGTAGTTTATTTATCTTAGTGCATAGATTCTTATTACGGATTTGGTTGCTTTACTCTTTCCGTATTGTTATCCTGTGCTTGATACTTGTGTGCTTGATCTTAGAAATAATCTATTTACATTCATATAGTCTCATCTTTAACTATTCATGCTCTGTAATGTGTACATGTGTAAAGTAAGAGTTATTACGGAGTTATTATGTGGGTTATACATATGTTGTAGTATATATACAGGTATGGTGTACTATAGGAGTTCTCATTTTGACTAAATATACTTTGTGGAGTATATATGTGTGGTGTTGACTATGGGTGTTGTCAGTTATGGTATGTGTTGTTTGGTGGATACCTTTTAGATCTTTCCATACCTTCAGATATAGGTGATTGATGGATCATGATTCTAGTGATGTCCATGTTTGCCATGCTTGTCGTATTGAGGATGGTTGTGTTGAGTCATGGATAGTAGCATCTTGCATAATGGCATGCTTGATAGATGATACCTGGTTGCACTTTCCCTATATACCTATTTGGGCGTAACTAATAAATCATGTTATCTGTTGTATTCTTGTGCATATCGTATTGTTTACATGAATGTTGATCTGTTTTGAGATATGTGCATTAGTGTCATGCACCATCCTTACACTGTTGCATAGTTGTCGACTCTTAACTCCCTTATGATTGAGATGAGTCGTGAGTCATTTTCCTTCCCACTCGGCCACTCAGAGGTAGTGGTAGGTTGAGTGCGAGTAGTTGTCCTGTTGTGCCACGCTCGGTCATTCAGGGATAGTGGTAACTAGAGTTGTGTGCAGGTGCTAGGGGTCCCCACAGGTACTAGGGGTATTGAGCCACAAGTGGTAAGCTTTCATCATCCTGTCCACCAGGCTACCCAATATAGCGATAGCTAGTGTGCATATAGTTGTTACTGCCCTTTTCTCTCAGCAGCACAGACGTGATATGTTGAGAGCCTGACTAGTGACAGAGGGTGACACATGACATTACATTATGTGTATATGATGCATCGTTGCATTTATTTATGATTGATGCATTTGATTGAGCTATGTTTGCTGCATATGGTTGGCATACACATACAGGTTTATGCATCATGCTTAGTCAAGCATTTGTTATTGCTCATATGGTTTTGAGCTGAGCTGTCGCAAATCTCAGGTTTTACAGACTATCATACTATATGTGTTAGGCCAAGTTCTGGTATGTGTTTGTTATGTCAGTTATGGTTATGTTCAAATTTCATTACTATTTGTGAGATTGTAAATGCTTGATCTCCTTACACTGTTTTATCCATGCACTGTCTATTTCTTATTACCCGCGGAGTCACCTAGACTCACCATCGTTTTGTACGTATGTTTTATTTTTCCCAAAGTAGCTTATAGATGTACTTAGAGTCGCTTAGAGAACCCGTCCGCTGGTCCCACTTTACATAGAGGGTGCTTTTGGATTTATAATCTCGATATTATATTAATTTATTGTGTGTACTTGTATTTTAGCCTGGTGGCTACTTTGGTTGGTTTTGTGGTTGTTGTGTCAATTCGGGTCGGCTCGCATGTAGTTTTGTGTAGCATTTCTCATGCTGATTTCATTTCCATTGTGTTTGTCCTTGATTTCCAACTGTGTGAGTTGTATAAACAGTGTGGTTGTGGATTCCATCCATGTGAACTGTTATATAAACTGTGTAGTTGTGTTTTTATCTTATTTGCAACTGTGTGGGTTGAGGTATTATGTATGGTCGTGTAAGCCTTGTATTATAATTTTATATTGTCTATCGTACAGGGGAGATACTGTCAGATTTTCTATTAAACATGCTCATCCAAGAGTTAGATTTGCCAGTAGAGCATCAGGAGGAAGCCACAAGAACCACCCACGGCTAGGTCGTGGCACCTACCATGGCTATAGTCCATCCTGAGGATTGATGAGAAGGCTTCTAGCATGATCCACGGCCTGCCCGTGGCACCTACCATGATCGTGGATCTCTAGGGTTTCGTTGATAACACCCCTTGTATTTTAGAAAATTCCTTTTATGTTTTGGAGGCTATAAAAAGAACCAAGAGGTGTCGGCTACGGGCATCAAAGGTTCTCGTGACAAGAGACCCTAGGAGAGAGTCGTCTTCCAAGATATCCAAGAAGCCAAGAGAATTCTAGCCACCAAAGATCACGTGGAGATCTTCCAGAGATGTCGATGGCATCTACTTATTGTGAAGTGAATTCATATTGTACTCTAACTATAAGGCACTTAGCTACTTTCATATTTCACTTTAACATAAAGGCGCTTAGCTACATTTAAATACAAACAAAATTAGAGTTAAACATGCAAGGTGGGTCAATTCCTTCAAAAGTACAATTTTATCCTACAACACCACCCTACTGGCACATAAGGCGTAGGCACCCTACACATTAAAGAAATCATAATAATAGGATTTGAACACTTAGCATGAATACCCTACAAGGCCTCACTTTAGAATATTTTTCCAAGACATCCAAGACAAAAACCATCTTATTTTGGTTAGACTTTTAACTTAAGGATGGTTACTTATTAAGGTAATTAAAATCGGGATTTTAACTTGAATCGGAAGGGGTACTTAAAATCGTAAATCGTATCGTAAGATTTTATAAAATTCCTATATATATGCATATAAAATTATAAAGTCATATATATGGATGTCAAATAGCATAAATAATAAAAAAAAACTTTTAAATCGCTAAACAAACTTAGATGAACTTGCATTCATAATCAATATTACATTAAAAATGTCATCCATAAGCCACAAAATAGTGAAAAAAAATATAATAACTTCAATTAGAATTAGAAAGGTTTCACCAACCATCTAATTATAGAAACTAGATGCCTAATCTATAAATCTAAAAGATGTGACACATTAAAATCATAAGGTTCTATATATATGACTCCGATTTTAATGATTTTTTAAAATCGTATTTAAATCGTAAAATTGCGATTTTAAGGGTTAAAATCGCAATTTCAAAGGAATTTTAATAAATTACGATTTTAACTCCGATTTAAATCATTCGGAGGTCAAAAATCGTAAAATCGTAGGATTTTAAGATTAAAATCGGGATTTTAACTACCATGTTACTTATTTAAGGGTACTCACCTGTATCCCTCACACATCACATAGGGACTTCTTAATATGGAAGTTACATGTAAGAGGTCTCAACAACACATTTAGGAAGGACAAAACCAAAGCTCTCATTCAAGAAAGATTTTATTAGCCATCCTAAGGTTGTAGCGCAGTGTCCCATATGTCAGAAACTAAAGTGACCAAGCAAAATATAGGTCTTATAGACCCTGACCAATACCTCACAAACCAAGGAAAGACATTAGTATGAATCCTATACTAAGACTCCCTTGGATTAATTGTAGCCATTACTACATTAAATTTGTAGCAGATAGGTTTCCAAAAATAGTAGATTTCATTCAATGCAATAAGACAAATATGCAGCTCATATAGCTTAGCTCCCTTGTTCTTTAAGGAGGTTTTTAAATTGCATGGGTTGCCCATATCAATTGTGTCAAATGGAGATGTCTAAGTTTGTTAGTTATTATTTGAAGATTCTTTCAATATTATTTGAGTACAAGTCAAATTCTCTTCTACATTTGACATAGATAATCAAACCGAGATAAATATTTGTAGCTTAAAAAAATTACTAAGATGTTTAATATGGGAAAAACTAGGGATTTGAAAGTTCGTCTTACCCAATGTTTTTTTTGGATAGATAAATAAAATTATCCAAGGGTAAAAAGATGTACAATCATGATTGACCCTAGAATTAAATTGCTTAAATAGCGCAGAACCGCAATTTATCCCGCTCGATGTGTTTGTTATCTGCTTTCCAGTCACCTAATCAACAGTACGGAGCGATTAGATCCTGCTCCACGCTAGCTTTTCTGTCCAAGTTCACTTTGCTGACTAGGTCTAATCAGGCTCCTAAATAGCTCCCAATCGACTGATCCTCTGCCACATCAGCAATGTAAGGATCGATTCCATACGCTAGAGGGGGGTGAATAGCGTTTCTTTGGCTTGTTCTTCCTACGTTGTTAGTATGCGCAGCGGAAACAATAATAATAAACAATAACAACAAAGAAATCACTGCTAACAAACTTATTTACTTGGTATCCACCTCGGCCGGGTGACTAATCCAAGAATCCATCGGTGGATCTCTCCCCGGATAACCTCCGGCTAGTCCTTGTCGCTCCTTGTGGGTGGAGAAACCTCGCCACAGCACCTTGACACGATCAGGACTCTAAAGACTACTAACAAGCCTTAACCAAGCTTGTTTCGTCAAGAAACTCAGCCACCACGAAGTCCTCTTTAAATAGGACTCAGGGCTGATTTCTCGCTACCAGTCGACTGCCCCCAGGGCAGTCGACTGGTGCCAGCCAAATTCGACTGTTGACACCCCCAACGTTCGAATTTGCCAGCTCACTAGCCACCTACCAGTCGACTGCCCCCAGGGCAGTCGACTGGTACCCTGCTGATCCTAGGGTTACACTCCCCGAGTACATTCCACTCCGCACTCGAACCCTAGGATTTCCCGAGTACAATCACACAGCACTCGTACCCTCACGACTCGACTGACTCCTCCTCCGCAGCCTCAACTGTTGCCTTCGCGCCCTCTTTATCTTCGGCTCCCGTCCCTCGGATGCACGCAAGCCTCCAGCTTGCCTCCATGTCATCCTTCACGCATGCCTCGAAGTCCGTGCCCATCAGCTCATCGTCCCTGCTCTCCAAGGTCCCTCAGGTGCGCACACAAGCCTCCAGCTTGTCTCCATGTCACCCTTCACGTACCGAGGCCATCCAGTCAAGTCCATATGTGTAACCTGTACAACCTGCACACTCAACATACACATATAAGAACACAAGGGTAAACCTAACTTAAACCCTTTGCCCAAACATCAAAACACAAGGTCACTCCGGACTTTAGATTGCCTCAACAATCTCCCCCTTTTTAATGTTTGACAATACGTTTAAGTTAGGGAAACAAATAGTAATAAAGAATAGCAAAAACAATGCTAAATAAATGCATATGCAATGCATACATGGATCCTATCCCAAGGCATCCCACACCTAACCCTCCAAGTTAGAAATTTTCACCAAACCGGCCTTTTTAAAGGTTCTCCAAAGCTCCCCCTGCATTGGACATACAAAGGCTTTTTAAGAACCTCTCCAAGGTTCCCCTTACGCCAAGAATGGAGCAATCATGCTCCCCCTTAATCTCAACTCCCCCTAAACCTAGGGTTTCTAGCAAAGGTAAGTTTGGTTTCCCAACTTAAACCCAACTTTCTCCCCCTTTACCGTACATCAAACAGACCCCAATAATATCCCAATCATCGGTTCTTTTAATCCCTAATGATCATAAACAACGTGTAGTAACCCCTCATACACTTGTTTTCCATCATTTGGACCCAATCAGCTTTGGATACCCACACCAGCCCTGACCAGTCGACTACCCACAGGGCAGTCGACTGATACTCTGATTTCAGTCTTTTCTGGCCAAATTCAGAATTGCGCCAGAAATTTCACAAATCTCCAAAAATTCCCAAATTTTGTGGAGAACTTTGTGGTACCCATACCTACTTGGGAAAAATACATTTCACCATGTATCTATCATCGTTCCCAAGTTGGACACAAATCCCAAAAATTCCTATGAAAATTAAGGCAAACAAGGAGGCAACCTCCCCCTTAACCTATGTCTTCTCCAATTTTCAATTTTCTTAAGTGAAGTTCTACCCAACTTAACACCCTAACGCCAATTTAGGTTCTACCCAACCTAACAACCAAGTTCTTCCCCCTTTGACACCATTAAGGATTGCCCCTCGAGCAACCTTATCCCTAGTGCCAAAAAGAACTCATCAACCCTTAAGAAAGTCTAAAAAGTTTGCAAGCACATTTGCTATGATATACCCTATCCTAGAAAAATATGATTTGATAAGGATTATCAAATGTGCTTGACTTTGGTACAATTCTCTAATTTCCTCAAGAATAGACACTTTGTATCAATTTTGAACTCAATTCATGATTCCTTGTGTTTGCCAATTCTAACCATTATCAATTCACACAAGGAATTGTCCTCAATTCTCCCTTTCAATAGGTATTCTTAATGTGATAAAGCTCTCCTTCTTCTTATCTCTTAATCCTAGGTAAATACCCACTTATCACTCTTCCTTGAATTTCAAGATATTGAATCATGGAATAACACTTTATTCAAGGAATAAGAAGACTTTTAATCCAAGGCCTTATCCTATAATCCAAATTTGCAATTTCTGATTGTCCAATATGCCTATTTACATTTCAGCCTACAGACCAGTCAACTGCCCCCGGGGCAGTCGACTCCTAAAACTCACAGAATGTTTCTGGGCTTTTACCAGTCGACTGCCCCTAGGGCAGTCGACTGATACCTGAAATTCAGGTTTTCAGCCCAATTTCAGTAATGCCTAGATAATTCCACAAATCTCCAAAAAGTATGAAATTTCGTGGGGAGATTTGTGGGGCCAATGTCCACTTGGGAAAAATACGTTTCCAAACAAATGTACTCCGGATCCCAAGATTGGCACGAAACTCAACTTATCCTAAAGTGTATCATTGAAACTCATCTCCAAAAGTCTCAATTGTGACTTCTCCTTAATGTATTCTCTTATACTTGATCATAACTCATTTCTAGCACTGAATTGCATGGCGTTCACTCATTAAAACCTAATTTTCTCAGATATATTCTATTTTTTACCTTTTTCTCCCTAATTCTCCTTTTAATGTGTCATTTTCTAGAATTAAGACTCACCCAAGTCTTCCAATCCTTTTGGCACACTTCAACCTAATTTTCTAGGAGAGAAACTCTTGAGATCCATTCACCATGGACCCCATAGGCTCTTAGAGCTCCCCCTTGAGCTCTGAGCCCTAGCCACCTCCCTAGGTGACTCAATCCACACTAAGCCACACCGGTGTGCCCCCGGTGACTCCTGGCCTACAAAGTGAACCTTCTTTACCTTGGACACCTTGTCCTTGGTTAAGTCACCCTTTCTACCCTTGGATGGCATTCCCTTGTCATCCTTGGACTTACCCTCCTTACCATGATTGTATGCCTCCCTAGCATACTTCTTTTTGTTGGCCTTGGAGGTCTTAGACCGGTATCCCAATCCCGATCTATCGTAATTGGGTTTCAAACTACCCAACACCATGTCTAGGCCCTTAGATCCAATCGTGAATCTTTCTAGGGCCTTTTCTAATGTATCAAGCCTTGCCCTCAAGGCTTGATTTTCCCTTTCCAAATTTCTAACCTTTGGATCGATGCGTCCACCATAGACATTCCTAGGCCTAACCTCCTTTCTAGGCATATTCCTTCCTTTCTTGGGATTAGTGCCATGATTCTTAGGTCTAGAGGTCTTGGGTCTATCATTATGCATGTTTATCTTAGGGTTGTGTTCTACCTTATTAACCCTAGTCCTATCATTATATCTAAATCTGAAGTTATGCATCATTAAGCATTTTTCATGAAAACTAGCATGTATGGATAAACGATTAATTCTATTTTTATCATGGATAGAGGAACTTAAATATGAATTACATTTTAGCCTAGGGTTAGGAATTACCTCCCTTACCCTTGTAGTCCCTCCTTGTTGTGAGCTTCTTTTCTTTCTCTCCTCCTTCTCCCATCTTCTCAAATTCTCCATCTTCTTTAGTTCTCCTTTCCTTGGACACTTAGTATGAAAGTGCCCCAGCTCTCCACATGTGAAGCATCGGATTTTCTTCTTCTTAGCTTGGGCTTCTCCATTCCTACAACTCATATTAGATTTAAATTGAAAGTGATGGAGACAAAGGAATTGAACAAGTTGACAAAGGAATTGAACAAGTTGCCCAACAAGCTAACGATACGGATCATGCTCAACCCACTCTTGAAGATGTCGATGATCCATTATGCATTAAAGGAGGCCCAATTACAAGGGCTAAGGCTAAAAAGATGAAAGAAGCACTTAATGTGCTTATTGAAGATGTAAAGGCCAAAGCTACCATTGAAGAAGGTTTGACCAAGAGCAAGTCATATGGCTTACTCAACCTAATTCAAGCCTTAGATGAGCTTAACTAGTCTCCTTAGTCTCTTCTCTATGTAAGAAGGATATGTTAATTTTGTGGGTTCAATTTAGGCCCAATTTCTAGCTTTATTTGGGTTGTAATGGTGCCAATAGCTCAATAGGCCTATGTAGTCTACATAGGCCTCCACTAAATGGGCTTCCTTTTGGCCTTTTAGGGTTTTTAGGTCACCCTATAGCTATAAATATAGGGGGTGGCGGCCACAACATGTAACTTTTGGCTTATTCAATCTACTACATGGTGAGGCTCTCACTTGTTGGTTCTTCAATGAACTAGAACTTATCAAGGCATCCCCTTGTGGCGTTCATGACTTATCAACCTCCATCCCAAGGTTGTGGCGTCTATCTTCTTCTTCTTCTATACCAAGGTTCGTGCTTCCTTAAGCATTGGGTCAAGGTTTCTTTCTTCTATTCTCCATCTTTTCGATTTAGACTATCTTTCCCTCTTTCTTCCATTTGTTGTGTGTTCTTGAGACTTATTCTCTTTGGGTTCGCATCATTTGGTATCAGAGCCTTAGTTTTTCTAAATCGATTTGGTTATCCTTTTCTTTGTGTTCTTGAGTTTCTATCGTATTTTTGTTTCTTTTCTTTTGCTTAGCAAGCCTTACTTGCTTTGTTGCTCAAAAAAAGAAAAAAAAAAGAGGAGGAAAAAAAAAATTCGGCCAAAAAAAAAAGAGAAAGAAAAAAAAAGAAGCAAAGGAAGGAAGAAAAAAAAAAGCCAAAACAAAAAAAAAACAAAAGAGTCTGGAAAAAAAAAAGAAAAAAAAAAGAAGGAAGTAGAGACTTTGTTTGCAAATTTATTTTCTCATTTCTTTTCAAGTATTCTCATTTCATTTCAAGTTAGCCTAGATTAAGTTCTGGCAACTTTCATTTTAGCTCTTATTTCGAGTACTCTCATTTAATTTCAAGTTAGCCTAGATTCAATTCTGGCAGCATATATTAAGTTCTGGCAATTTTCCTTTCAGCTCTTATTTCAAGTACTTTCATTTCCTTTAAGTTGCCTAGATTCAATTCTGGCAGCCTAGATTAAGTTCTGGCAACTTTTCTTTCAGCTCTTTAATTCACGTTTTGCTATCTTTCATTTCCGCATTATCCTCAATTTTGCCTAGATTCAATTCTGGCAAATTTCCATTCAGCACTTACTTCAAGTTTTCAATTCTGCAATTTGCACTTTTGTCTTTAATTCCTATCCTTTATCGTTACACCCTTGGGAATATTGATAGTCCAAGAACGCTTACAAGGTATTTGCCGCAATTCTCAGTTCAAGTTCTTTAAAGAGCTAACATTCGTGAGTTAGAGTGTTTAAGTGAAACAGGTTGTTCAATGGCGACAAGTGGAGAAGAAGCAAGACCTAGAGAATCCCTTGATCAACGTGCTTTGAGACAACACTTGGAACGTATGGAAATCCGTTTTAGTCAGATTATGGACAGATTAGAAAAACAAGATGCTGTAATTGCAAGATTGCGACCTAGCCAAGTTGGTAGAGTTCCTTCACGAAGTGCTAGACCATATAACCGTGGTGACCATGATGATGATGATGATGGCGTATCTGAGGACATTGATGATAGAGCTTCAAGTGGCAGATCGGATCATGCTCGAGTTGGTGGTAGAAGAGGAAGGATGAATGATCATGTGGATAGAAACTTGGGAAATATCAAGATGAAGATTCCTTCATTTCAAGGCAAAAGTGATCCTGAAGCCTATTTGGAGTGGGAAAAGAAAGTGGAATTAGTATTTGATTGTCACAACTATTCTGAAGAAAAGAAGGTAAAACTCGCTGCCGTTGAATTTGTGGATTATGCAATTATTTGGTGGGATCAAATCATTCTATGCAGGAGAAGAAACAAAGAGAGACCCGTTGGCAGTTGGGAGGAGATGAAGACTATTATGAGAAAGAGATTCATTCCAACACATTATTATCGGGATTTGTATCAACGGTTACAAAGTCTAACACAAGGATCCAAGACTGTGGAGGAATACCACAAAGAGATGGAAATTGCAATGATTCGAGCCAATGTGGAGGAGGATCGAGAAGCAACCATGGCACGATTTTTACAAGGGTTAAATCAAGAAATTGCAAATGTAGTGGAGTTGCAACATTATGTGGAGCTTGAAGACATGGTGCATATGTCCATGAAAGTTGAAAGACAACTCAAAAGAAAGGGGTCAAACAAGCATGGGGGGCAAAGTTCTCATTTGTCAACTTGGAAATCTAGTTGGAACAAAAGAGATGATAAAGTTGAATCAAAGAAAAAGCCCGATTTTTCAAAGAATAAAGATGCAAGCTCTCCATTGGTCAAGGGAAAGGAACCCCTCCAACCTTCAAGAAATAGAGATATTAAATGCTTTAAGTGTTTGGGAAGGGGACATATCGCATCACAATGCCCAAACAAAAGAATTATGATTTTGAAAGACAATGGTGACATCGAAACCGAAAGTGAGTCCGAAGATGAGAGTGTCTTGCCCGCATTATTGGAAAGTGATGAAGAGTATCCCGTTGAAGGTGAAGCCCTTGTCATTAGGCGTGCTCTAAATGTGCAAGTGAAAGAAGATAATGAAGAACAACGAGACAACATATTTCATATCCGTTGCCACATCAAAGACAAGGTATGTAGTATGATTATAGATGGGGGAAGTTGCACTAATGTTGCTAGTACTATTTTGGTTGAAAAATTATGCTTACCTACCACTAAGCATCCTAGACCTTATAAACTACAATGGTTGAATGATTGCGGGGAAGTCAAGGTCAACAAGCAAGTGTTGGTTTCATTTTCTATTGGTAGATATCATGATGAGATACTGTGATGTAGTGCCAATGCATGCAAGTCATTTACTTTTAGGTAAACCATGACAATTTGATAGGAAGGTCATGCATGATGGGTTTAAAAATAAGTATTCTTTTATGATGCATGGTAAACATGTAACTCTTGTACCATTGACTCCTAAGCAAGTATATGAAGATCAATTGAGGATCAAAAATGAGAGTGAAAAAAGAAAAGAGTGCGAGAAAAAAGAAAATGAGAAAAAGAAAAAGAATGGAAAAGAAAAAGAGTGTGAAAAAAGAAAAGGTGAGGATGAGATGAGTGGAAAAAAGAATGAAAGAGGAAAGGAAATTCAAGAGCAAGAGAGTAAAAATGGGAGCTTTTATGCAAAAGAAAGAGAGGTTAAGAGAGCGTTTTATGCTTCACAACCAATAATTGTACTTTTGTACAAGGAGGCCGATTTTAACACTAACGATCTTAACCCTACTTTGCCTAGTGTTGTTAAATCTCTTTTGCAGGAATTTGATGATGTATTTCCTGATGAGGTTCCTGATGGACTGCCACCACTTAGAGGAATAGAGCACCAAATTGATTTCATCCCTAGAGCCGCCATTCCTAATCGGCCAGCCTATATGTGTAACCCTGCCGAGATAAAAGAACTTCAAAGGCAAGTTGAAGAGTTGATGAAAAAAGGGTACGTCCGAGAAAGTTTGAGTTCATGTGTTGTCCCCGTTTTGCCAGTACCAAAGAAGGATGGAACTTGGAGAATGTGCGTTGATTGTAGAGCTATCAACAAGATCACGGTAAAGTATCGTCATCCTATTCCTAGATTAGATGATATGCTAGATGAACTACATGGCTCTTGCATTTTCTCTAAAATTGATTTGAAGTCGGGCTATCATCAAATTCGCATGCGTGAGGGAGACGAATGGAAAACTGCATTTAAGACTAGGTATGGTTTGTACGAATGGTTAGTAATGCCCTTTGGGCTTACTAATGCACCTAGTACTTTCATGAGGTTAATGAACCATATTTTGCGTGCTTTTATTGGAAATTTTGTCATAGTATATTTTGATGACATCTTGATTTATAGCAAAAATTTAGAGGAGCATTTACAACATTTACAAAATGTTCTAATTGTTTTGCGAAATGAAAAGTTGTATGCTAACCTTCAAAAATGTTCTTTTTGCACTAATCAAATTGAGTTTCATGGTTATATTGTTAGTGCTAACGGAATAGCAGTTGATGAGAAGAAGGTTAAGGCTATTCGTGAATGGCCAACACCAAAAACAATAACTGAGATACGTAGCTTCCATGGTTTGGCAAGTTTCTACAGAAGGTTTGTTAAGAATTTTAGCACTTTAGCTGCACCGTTGACTGAAATTGTTAAAAAGAATGTTGGATTTCATTGGGATAGTGAACAGGATTCTGGCTTCAACTCACTTAAGGAGAAATTAAGTTCTGCACCTTTACTTGCGTTACCTAACTTTGTTAAAACTTTTGAAATTGAGTGTGATGCATCAGGAATAGGTATTGGAGCTGTGCTAGTACAAGAAGGTCGACCCCTTGCTTATTTTAGTGAGAAATTGAGTGGAGCAGCTTTGAACTATCCCACTTATGACAAAGAGATGTATGCTTTGGTGAGGGCTTTAGAGACTTGGCAGCACTACTTATGGCCCAAAGAGTTTGTCATTCACACTGATCATGAATCATTGAAGCACTTGAAGAGCCAAAGTAAGTTGAATCGACGTCATGCGAAATGGGTGGAGTTCATTGAATCATTTCCTTATGTGATCAAGTATAAACGAGGTATGGAAAATACTGTTGCAGATGCTTTATCTCGAAGGTATACCTTGCTCTCCACTTTGAACACTAAATTGTTAGGATTTGAATACATTAAAGATCTATATTCTAAAGATCCTGACTTTGGAAATGTATTTGAAGTCTGTGAGCATGCTGCATTTGGGAAGTTTTATAGACATGAGGGATTTCTATTTCGAGTTAATAGGTTATGTGTGCCTAACTGTTCATTGCGGGAATTATTAGTCCAAGAAGCCCATGGTGGGGGACTAATGGGACATTTTGGAGTCAGAAAAACACTAGATGTTTTGTTGGAGCATTTCTTTTGGCCACATATGAAAGGAGATGTTATGAAATTTTGTGAGAAGTGTATCACATGTAGGCAAGCCAAATCTAAATCTTTACCACATGGGTTGTATACACCTCTACCAATTCCTAATGAACCTTGGGTTGATATTTCTATGGATTTTATTGTAGGTTTACCAAGGTCAAAACGAGGTATGGATTCTATTTTGTGGTCGTAGATAGATTTTCTAAAATGGCTCATTTTATTCCTTGTAGGAAAATAGATGATGCTAACAATATTGCTGATCTCTTTTTTAGGGACATTGTACGACTTCACGGAGTGCCGAAAAGTATAGTTTCAGATCGTGATGCAAAGTTTCTAAGCTACTTTTGGAAGACGCTATGGGGCAAGTTGGGAACAAAGTTGTTGTTTTCTACAATGTGTCATCCACAAACAGATGGACAAACTGAGATAGTAAATCGAACCTTAGCTACTTTATTAAGAGCTATCATTTAAAAGAATTTAAAAGGTTGGGAAGATTGTTTACCACATGTTGAATTTGCATATAATAGATCTATACATTCTGCTACTAAGTGTTCACCTTTTGAAGTGGTATATGGTTTCAATCCGCTAACTCCTTTGGATTTATCACCTTTGCCTATCTCTGAGCATGCTAGTTTGGATGGTACAAAGAAAGCTAAATTTGTGAGGCAAAATGCACGAGAAAGTAAGGATGCAAATTGAAAAGAAGACTAAACAATATGCTACGCAAGCCAACAAGGGACGAAAGAAAATAATCTTTGAACCTGGTGATTGGGTTTGGGTTCATATGAGAAAGGAGAGATTTCCTGCTAAACGTCGTACTAAGTTGCATCCNATGTAAGAAGGATATGTTAATTTTGTGGGTTCAATTTAGGCCCAATTTCTAGCTTTATTTGGGTTGTCATGGTGCCAAGAGCTCAATAGGCCTATGTAGTCTATATAGGCCTCTCTACTAAATGGGCTTCCTTTTGGCCTTTTAGGGTTTTTAGGTCACCCTATAGCTATAAATATAGGGGTGGCGGCCACAACATGTAACTTTTGGCTTATTCAATCTACTACATGGTGAGGCTCTCACTTGTTGGTTCTTCATTGAACTAGAACTTATCAAGGCATCCCCTTGTGGCGTTCAAGACTTATCAACCTCCATCCCAAGGTTGTGGCGTCTATCTTCTTCTTCTTCTATACCAAGGTTCGTGCTTCCTTAAGCATTGGGTCGAGGTTTCTTTCTTCCATTCTCCATCTTTTCGATTTAGACTATCTTTCCCTCTTTCTTCCATTTATTGTGTGTTCTTGAGACTTCTTCTCTTTGGGTTCGCATCATTTGGTATCAGAGCCTTAGTTTTTCTAAATCGATTTGGTTATCCTTTTCTTTGTGTTCTTGAGTTTCTATCGTATTTTTGTTTCTTTTCTTTTGCTTAGCAAGCCTTACTTGCTTTGTTGCTCAAAAAAATAAAAAAAGAGGAGGCAAAAAAAAAGGAGGAAAAAAAAAATTTAGCCAAAAAAAAAAAAGAGAAAGAAAAAAAAAGAAGCAAAGAAAGGAAGGAAGAAAAAAAGCAAGAAGGAAAGCCAAAACAAAAAAAAAGAAGCAAAAGAGGCTGAAAAAAAAGAAAAAAAAAGAGAAGGAAATAGAGACTTTGTTTGCAAATTTATTTTCTCATTTCCTTTCAAGTATTCTCATTTCATTTCAAGCTAGCCTAGATTAAGTTCTGGCAACTTTCATTTCCGCTCTTATTTCAAGTATTCCCATTTCATTTCAAGTTAGCCTAGATTAAGTTCTGGCAACTTTCATTTCCAGCTCTTATTTCAAGTATTCTCATTTCATTTCAAGTTAGCCTAGATTCAATTCTGGCAGCCAAGATTAAGTTCTGGCAACTTTCCTTTCAGCTCTTATTTCAAGTACTTTCATTTTCCTTTAAGTTGCCTAGATTCAATTCTGGCAGCCTAGATTAAGTTCTGACAACTTTCTTTTCAGCTCTTTAATTCACGTTTTGCTATCTTTTATTTCCGCATTATCCTCAATTTTGCCTAGATTCAATTCTGGCAAATTTCCTTTCAGCACTTATTTCAAGTTTTCAATTCTGCAATTTGCACTTTTTATCTTGAAATCCTATATTTTGTCCTAACACCCTTGGGAATTTTGATAGTCCATGAACGCTTACAAGGTATTTGCCTCATTTCTCAGTTCAAGTTCTTTAACGAGCTAACATTCATGAGTTAGAGTGTTTGAGTGAAACAGGTTGTTCAATGGCGACAAGTGGAGATGAAGCAAGACCTAGAGAATCCCTTGATCAACGTGCTTTGAGACAACACTTGGAACGCATGGAAATCCATTTTAGTCAGATTATGGACAGATTAGAGAAACAAGATGCTGTAATTGCAGGATTGCAACATAGCCAAGTTGGTAGAGTTCCTTCACGATGTGATAGACAATATAACCGTGGTGACCATGATGATGATGATGATGATGGCGTATCTGAGGACATTGATGATAGAGCTTCAAGTGGCAGATCGCATCATGCTCGAGTAGGTGGTAGAAGAGGAAGGATGAATGATCATGTGGATAGAAACTTGGGAAATATCAAGATGAAGATTCCTTCATTTCAAGGCAAAAGTGATCCTGAAGCCTATTTGGAGTGGGAAAAGAAAGTGGAGTTAGTATTTGATTGTCACAACTATTCTGAAGAGAAGAAGGTAAAACTCGCTGCCGTTGAATTTGTTGATTATGCAATTATTTGGTGGGATCAAATTATTCTAAGTAGGCGAAGAAACAAAGAGAGACCCGTTGACAGTTGGGAGGAGATGAAGACTATTATGAGAAAGAGATTCATTCCAACACATTACTATCGGGATTTGTATCAACGGTTACAAAGTCTCACACAAGGATCCAAGACTGTGGAGGAATACCACAAAGAGATGGAAATCGCAATGATTCGAGCAAATGTGGAGGAGGACCGAGAAGCGACCATGGCATGATTTTTACAAGGATTAAATCAAGAAATTGCAAATGTAGTGGAGTTGCAACATTATGTGGAGCTTGAAGACATGGTGCATATGTCCATGAAGGTTGAAAGACAACTCAAAAAGAAGGGATCAATCAAGCATGGGGGCAATATTCTAATCCGTCAACATGGAAATCTAGTTGGAAAAAAAGAGATGATAAAGTTGAATCAAAGAAAAAGCCCGATTTTTCAAAGAATAAAGATGCAAGCTCTCCATTGGTCAAAGGCAAAGAACCCCTCCAACCTTTAAGAAATAGAGATATTAAATGCTTTAAGTGCTTGGGACGGGGACATATCGCATCACAATGCCCAAACAAAAGAATTATGATTTTAAAAGAAAATGGTGACATCGAGACGGAAAGTGAGTCCGAAGATGATAGTATCTTGCCCACATTATTGGAAAGCGAAGAAGAGTATCCCGTTGAAGGTGAAGCCCTTGTCACTAGGCGTGCTCTAAATGTGCAAGTGAAAGAAGATAATGAAGAACAATGAGATAACATATTTCATACCCGTTGCCACATCAAAGACAAGGTATGTAGTATGATTATAGATGGGGGAAGTTGCACTAATGTAGCTAGTACTATTTTGGTTGAGAAATTATGCTTGCCTACCACTAAGCATCCTAGACCTTATAAACTACAATGGTTGAATGATTGCGAGGAAGTCAAGGTCAACAAGTAAGTGTTGGTTTCATTTTCCATTGGTAGATATCATGATGAGATACTTTGTGATGTAGTGCCAATGCATGCAAGTCATTTACTTTTAGGTAGACCATGGCAATTTGATAGAAAGGTCATGCATGATGGGTTTAAAAATAAGTATTCTTTTATGATGCATGGTAAACATATAACTCTTGTACCATTGACTCCTAAGCAAGTATATGAAGATCAATTGAGGATCAAAAATGAGAGTGAAAAAAGAAAAGAGTGTGAGAAAAAGAAAAAGAGTGGAAAAGAAAAAGAGTATGAGAAAAGAAAAGGTGAGGATGAGATGAGTGGAAAAAAGAATGAAAGGGGAAAGAAATTCAAGAGCAAGAGTGTAAAAAAGGGAGCTTTTATGCAAAAGAAAGAGAGGTTAAGAGAGCGTTTTATGCTTCACAGCCGATGATTGTACTTTTGTACATAGAGGCCGATTTTAACACTAACGATCTTAACCCTACTTTGCCTAGTATTGTTAAATCTCTTTTATAGGAATTTGATGATGTATTTCCTGATGAGGCTCCTGATAGATTGCCACCACTTAGAGGAATAAAGCACCAAATTGATTTCATCCCTGGAACCACAATTCTTAATCGGCCAGCCTATAGGTGTAACCCTGCTGAGATAAAAGAACTTCAAAGGCAAGTTGAAGAGTTGATGAAAAAAGGATACGTCCGAGAAAGCTTGAGTCCATGTGCTGTCCCCGTTTTGCTGGTACCTAAGAAGGATGGATCTTAGAGAATGTGCGTTGATTGTCGAGCTATCAACAAGATCACGGTAAAGTATCGTCATCCTATTCCTAGATTAGATGATATGCTAGATGAACTACATGGCTCTTGCATTTTCTCTAAAATTGATTTGAAGTCGGGCTATCATCAAATTCGCATGCGTGAGGGTGACGAATGGAAAACTGCATTTAAGACTAGGTATGGTTTGTACGAATGGTTAGTAATGTCATTTGGGCTTACTAATGCACCTAGTACTTTCATGAGGTTAATGAACCATATTTTGCGTGCTTTTATTGGAAATTTTGTCGTAGTATATTTTGATGACATCTTGATTTATAGCAAAAATTTAGAAGAGCATTTACAACATTTACAAAATGTTCTCATTGTTTTGCGAAATGAGAAGTTGTATGCTAACATTCAAAAATGCTCTTTTTGCACTAATCAAATTGAGTTTCTTAGTTATATTGTTAGTGCTAACGGAATAGCAGTGGATGAGAAGAAGGTTAAGGCTATTCGTGAATGGCCAACACCAAAAACAATAACTGAGGTACGTAGCTTCCATGGTTTGGCTAGTTTCTACAGAAGGTTTGTTAAGAATTTTAGCACTTTAGCTGCACCCTTGATTGAAATTGTTAAAAAGAATGTTGGATTTCATTGGGATAGTGAACAGGATTCTGCCTTCAACTCACTTAAGGAGAAATTAAGTTCTGCACCTTTACTTGCGTTACCTAACTTTGTTAAAACTTTTGAAATTGAGTGTGATGCATCAGGAATAGGTATTGGAGCTGTGCTAATACAAGAAGGTCGACCCCTTTGTTATTTTAGTGAGAAATTGAGTGGAGCAGCTTTGAACTATCCCACTTATGACAAAAGAGATGTATGCTTTGGTGAGGGCTTTAGAGACTTGGCAGCACTACTTGTGGCCCAAAGAGTTTGTCATTAACACTGATCATGAATCATTGAAGCACTTGAAGAGCCAAAGTAAGTTGAATCGACGTCATGCGAAATGGGTGGAGTTCATTAAATCATTTCCTTATGTGATCAAGTATAAACGAGGTATGGAAAATACTGTTGCAGATGCTTTATCTCGAAGGTATACCTTGCTCTCTACTTTGAACACCAAATTGTTAGGATTTGAATACATTAAAGATATATATTCTAAAGATCTTGACTTTGGAAATGTATTTGAAGTTTGTGAGCATGCTGCATTTGGGAAGTTTTATAGGCATGAGGGTTTTCTATTTAAAGTTAATAGGTTATGTGTGCCTAACTGTTCATTTCGGGAATTATTAGTCCAAGAAGCCCATGGTGGGGGACTAATGGGACATTTTAGATTGAGAAAAACACTTGATGTTTTGTTGGAGCATTTCTTTTGGCCACATATGAAAGGAGATGTTGTAAAATTTTGTGAGAAGTGTATCACATGTAGGTAAGCAAAATCTAAATCTTTACCTCATGGGTTGTATACACCTCTACCAATTCCTAGTGAACCTTGAGTTGATATTTCTATGGACTTTATTGTAAGATTACCAAGGTCAAAACGTGGTATGGATTCTATTTTCATGGTTATAGACAGATTTTCCAAAATGGCTCATTTTATTCCTTGTAGGAAAACAGATGATGCTAACCATATTGCTGATCTCTTTTTTAGGGACATTGTGCGACTTCATGGAGTGCCAAAAAGCATAGTTTCAGATCGTGATGTAAAGTTTCTATGCTACTTTTGGAAGACACTATGGGGCAAGTTGGGAACAAAGTTGTTATTTTCTACAACGTATCATCCACAAACAGATGGAGAAGCTGAGGTAGTAAATCGAACCTTAGCTACTTTGTTAAGAGCTTTCATTCAAAAGAATTTAAAGGGTTGGGAAGATTGCTTACCACATGTTGAATTTGTATATAATAGATCTATACATTCTGCTACTAAGTGTTCACCTTTTGAAGTAGTATATGGTTTCAATCCACTAACTCCTTTGGATTTATCACCTTTGCCTATCTCTGAGCATGCTAGTTTGGATGGTACTAAGAAAGCTGAATTTGTGAGACAAATGCACGAGAAAGTAAAGATGCAAATTGAAAAGAAGACTGAACAATATGCTACACAAGCCAACAAGGGACGAAAGAAAATAATCTTTGAACCTGGTGATTGGGTTTGGGTTCATATGAGAAAGGAGAGATTTCCTGCTAAACGTCGTACTAAGTTGCATCCAAGAGGAGATGGACCATTTCAAGTGGTGGCGCGAATCAATGATAATGCCTACAAGCTTGACTTGCCGGGTGAGTATAATGTGAGTTCCACATTTAATGTTTCTGATCTCTCTCCCTTTGATGTAGGTAATCAAGATTCGAGGACGAATCCTTTTGAGGAGAGGGGGAATGATGGAGACAAAGGAAGTGAATAAGTTGCCCAACAAGTTAACGATATGGATCATGGTCAACCCACTCTAGAAGTTGTTGATGATCCATTATGCATCAAAGGGGGCCCAATTACAAGGGCTAAGGCTAAAAAGATGAAAGAAGCACTTAATGTGCTAATTGAAGATGTGAAAGCCAAAGCGACCATTGAAGAAGGTTTGACCAAGAGCAAGTCTTACGGCTTAGTCAACCTAATTCAAGCCTTAGATGAGCTTAACTAGTATCCTTAGTCTCTTGTCTATGTAAGAAGGATATTTTAATTTTGTGGGTTCAATTTAGACCCAATTTCTAGCTTTATTTGGGTTGTAATGGTGCCAAGAGCTCAATAGGCCTATGTAGTCTATATAGGCCTCTACTAAATGGGCTTCCTTTTGGCCTTTTAGGGTTTTTAGGTCACCCTATAGCTATAAATATAGGGGGTGGCGGCCATAACATATAACTTTTGGCTTATTCAATCTACAACATGGTGAGGCTCTCACTTATTGGTTCTTCATTGAATTAGAACTTATCAAGGCATCCCCTTGTGGCGTTCAAGTCTTATCAACCTCCATCCCAAGGTTGTGGCGTCTATCTTCTTCTTCTTCTATACCAAGGTTCGTGCTTCCTTAAGCATTGGGTCGAGGTTTCTTTTTTCCATTCTCCATCTTTTCGATTTAGACTATCTTTCCCTCTTTCTTCCATTTGTTGTGTGTTCTTGAGACTTCTTCTCTTTGGGTTCGCATCAGGTTTATATGACATCTATATATCAAGAATCAATTTTCTTGTAATATGACCCAATGTCATATTTTCATGCATGAAACACGAACCCAATGTGCTAAAATCTAAGGACTGAGACTTAAATCCGTCTCCAAATTCTTTGGCACACTCCATGGTCCATCTAGACTTCCGGAAGAAATTCTCCCAAGATCCATTGACCATGGGACCCAACTTGGCTCCTAGAGCTCTCCCTTGAGCTTTTAGCCTTAGCCACCTCCCTAGGTAACTCTTCCACAATTGCAAGGCCACACCGGTGCACCTCCGGTGACTTTTGGCCAACAAACCTAACCTTTTTAACCTTGGACACCTTGTCCTTTGTTAAGTTCTTCTTTTTTCCTTTTAATGGCTTTTCGTTGCCATTCTTGGGCTTTCCCTTGTTATAGTCATATGACACCCTTATATATGACTTTTCCATAATATTGGAAAACATAGATCGGTATCCCAACCCCTACTATCATTGTTGGATTTTTGGCTACCCAACACCATTCCTAATCTCTTAGATCCAATAGTGAATCTATCTAAGATTTTATCTAATTTCTCAAGCATTGCATTCAAAGCTTGATTTTCCCTTTCTAGACTTCTAAACCTAGAATTGACATGTCCACCTTGGACATTTCTAAACCTACCCATTTAGGCATGTGCCTCCAGTTCTTAGGATTAATGCCTTGGTCATTAGGTCTAAAGGTCTTAGGTTTATCATGATGCATAAATTGCTTACGATTATGATTTACAAAATTAACCCTACTCTTATCATGATATCTAAAATCATAATTATGCATGGGCAAATAATAAGCATTATTTTTTGCATGCATGGAAGAACTTGAATTTGAATTATCCTTAAGGTTAGAGTGTACCTCCCTTACACTTGTAGCTCCCCCTTGATGTGAGCTCTTCTTCTTCTCCTTCTTCTTCTCCTTCTTTTTCTCCTTCTTCTCCCATTTTCTCAAATGCTCTAATTTTTTGAATTCTCCTTTCCTTGAGCATTTGGTGTGGTAGTGTCCTAGTTCACCACACGTGAAGCACCTTATATACTTCTTCTCCTTTTTTGCTCCATCCGTACAACTCATGTTAGTTTTCAAATTAATTAAATTGAGTTTAGGGTTTACCTCCTTTTTATCTAATGGACACTTGTCGTTATAGTGTCCCTTTTGATTACGCCCAAAGCAAATTATGTGATCATTGGATTTTAATTTGCTGGAGGTGGAGGCTTCTTCTTGCTCCGGTATTGAGGATGGTCTCTCCTCCCCCTCAATCCTTGAAGTGGACTTCTTCTATTTCTTCCTCACTTGAGAATGTGGATGGTTCATCCTCAATTCCCGCTTCACTTGAGGAGGTGGATGGTTCTTCATCTTCTTTTTTCTCTTCCTCAGATATTGAGCTCCTCTCTTCATCTGATTGGTCCTTCTCCTTCTCTTCGACTATTAAGCCCATTTTCTTGGGATCTTCTTCTTCTTCTACTCGTGTAGGGTTTTCATGAAGCGCTAACATCTTGCTCCATAGTTCATGCGCATTTTTATATTCACATACATGGCCAATCACATCGTTAGGAAAAACATTATGTAAAATTGAAATTACCTTATCATTTACCTTCGATTGTGTTTGTTGCTCCTTAGTCCAATAGCGTGGTCGGAGCTTTTTCCCATTTTTACCTTTTGGGGCTTTAAATGGTTCTTCGAGTGCGGTCATTAGATCTCAATCCGTGTCGAACCAAGTCTTTGCTGGCAACCTGCAATAGTCGAAGCTCTCACGGTCGTAGGAAGGTAGAACGTTGATGTCGTCTCCTAATCTTTCTTCGACCACCATTTCCTTTAGCTCTTTGCTCTCCTGGCGGTTAGTCCGTAGACGAGCAACCATGCTCTGATACCACCTGTTGGGGATCAATGCGCTGGCTAGAGGGGGTGAATAGATGGTCACCCACATTTCGTGTCAGTTCTTCCTACAATGTTAGCGTGCGCAAGCGGAAATATAAATAACACAAATAAACAAATGCTAACACAAACTGTTTACGTGGTTCGAAAATAAAACTCCTACTCCACAGTAGTCCGTAAGGTGGACGATCCCGATCCATCAGTGGATGAGTCCCCAGAAAACCTCCGGCTAGCTTGTGTAGCTTCTTGTGGGTGGAGAAATCTTGCCACAAGTCGCACAAGACCTTTGACCACAAAGACTACTAATTGGCCTTTAACCAAAGTCAATTTTGTCAAACCTAGCCAGCCAAACCGAGCTCCCTTAAATAGAGCTCGTGACTGAACTAGTCGTTACCAATTGATTGGTTCCAACCGAATTCGAATGTTACAACCCAACGTGCAAATTTCCAGCCGACACTAATCGACTGCACAGAAGATCAGACGATCGATCTTTCTGTGCCAACTACCAGTCAGCTGATCCAAACATTAGTCGACTGCCCAAACCCTAAACCTAGGGTTTCCCTTCCCGAGTACAATTTTCTCACACTCGAACCCTCACGACTCAGCTGACACTTCCTTTGCAGCTTCAACCTGTTGCCTTCAATCCTTCTTCAACTTTGGCTCTTGTCCCTCGGATGCATACAAGCCCACGGCTCAACCTCATGTCATTCTTCGCGTATGCCTCAAAGTGCGCTTCCTTTAACACATCGTTCCTACCTTGTCCACGTTCTCTCGGATGCATACAAGCCCACGGCTCGTCTCCTCATGCAATCCTTCACCGGACCCGAAGCCGTCCAGTTAAGTCTATGTATATCCGACAAACCTGCACACTCAAATACATATATCAAATATAAGGGTAAACTTAACTTAAACCCTTTGCCCAAACATAAAAACACATGGTCACACGGATCATAGATTGCCTCAACAATGTCAATCCATTTGGTCTACCTACATAGTTTCCACAATCTACCATGATTTCCTACCTAGCTGCAACTAAGACTTCACTATGGTAATCTTCACGCACACTAGATCAATTCATCAGATAACAACAAGACTTAACTGTGAACCTTTGCTAACATCAAAATATAGGTTCAACTATGGTATATCGTGCACCAACAATCTCCTCTTTTTTGTGTTTGATAACCCGATTCACAGTTAAATTAAAACATATGTAGAAATGAATAGTTGTTTCAAAATAAGGGGTTACAAAAGAGTTGTTTCAAAAGTTGTAAAACATTTTTAATTTTCTTTGAAATGAATTTTTAGTTTCAAAATTGACTTAAGTTTCAAACTTTTGAAAATTAAGTGTTAAAATGTCGTTTTAAAATTTCAAACATTAGTTATGTTTTATAAGTTAAAAATTTGTTTAAAGGTTTGAATGATATGTTTTCACTTTTAAAAATTTGTTTAAGGTTTTTAGTTTGTATAAAATTTTGATGATTACATTAAGTTTTAGGTTTTATAAACTAGTTTAAGTTAAAATTAGTTTAAGCTTTAAAAATATTTTAAGTTTTAAAATTAAATTTTTAAGTTTTGAAAACAAGTATAAGCTTTGAAAAATTAGTTTAATTGGTTTAGATGTTCAAAATTATGTTTAGAAATTTGTTAGTTTATGTTTTAAGAATAAGTTGAAAATTTTAAAGTTAAAAATTTATTTAAGTAAAAAAGTTTAAGATTTTTTAAAAATTAATAAATAGGGTTTTAAAAGTTTTGAGTTTTAAAACAAGTGTGCTTTGAAAAATTCGCTCCCCTTAAGTTGATATTTTTATTTAAAATGTTTCTCTATGTTGGATCGAGAAGAACGATAGAGGTGGGGGGGGGGTGAATATCGTAAAACGTTCGGATTCGTAAAAGAGAATTAGCAGCGGAAATAATTAAAGTAAAATACAAGCGAACACCAAGATTTTACTTGGTTCGGAGTAGCAGTCGGCTCCTACTCCAAGGCCCACGGTCGTTGACCGTTTACTGCGGGCAATTCTATATTCACAAAAAGTTTACAGGAATAGATTACATGTTTAGTACAGTAAACTAAAAGAAAGCCGCTCTTAGTTACCGACGTCCAGAGTAGATCGTATTTTTGAAGCAGAGGGACGTTTTCGGCGCTCGTATCTTGGGTCGGGAGGTTTCCGGGACAGAGCGTTGGAGCAGAAGAGCGTGAATGTGTTGGAAGAATTCTTGTCTTGAAGCCTTGGGGTCGAGGGCCTTTTTATAGCCCCTAGGGGAGCCCGTAACGTTGGGGGTGCCCCCCCACATGTCATCTGATCCAAGCTCCTCTCGGTCAGCTCTGGTCCCTTCAAACTCGGGATCAGACTTTGACGGGGGCGCCCGGGACACTGGAGGAGCCCCGGTTGACTCTTATCCGTTGGCTTCTCGCTGGCTTGCCTCTTATCCGCTTCGTTAGCATGAGCTCGGGGCGCTCGGGAGCACGGGGGCGCCCGGGAGCACGGGGGCGCCCCGCCCATTAGCTGTCGAAGCATACATTAGCTCCACTTCTTTTTATATTCACCTTGGGGGCGCTCGGGACACTCCGGGCGCCCTACTCAGCTTCTGCCTCACTCCTTTGAGGCTCTCTGAGCTGCAGACACTTGTTCCTTCGGTCCTGCATCCAGGGTTAGTCCAAAATAACATATAGCAATAATATGCTAGTTTTATACAGCCATAGCTGTCTTGGTTCTGACTTTGGGTCTCTAAAATGGAGCCCTAGGTCGAACCGACGCCTACTGTTCCCTCGACGGGGAACGCGTCCTCACCTACTCCTCACAGGAGAATTTACCTGATGCCAACCGGCTCCTCCGGTTGGACTTTTTGCCCAGCAGTCCTTTGCCAGGTGCCTAGCTATCCTTCGCCAGGTCTTCAGTACCAAGCTGTCCTTCGCCTGGTGCCTAGCAGTCCTTCGCTAGGTCTTTGTATCCTGGCATTCCTTCGCTAGGTGCCTAGCAGTCCTTCGCTAGGGCTTTGTATCCTGGCATTCCTTCACCAGGTGCCTAGCAGTCCTTCGCTAGCACTTTGTATCCTGGCATTCCTTCACCAGGTGCCTAGCAGTCCTTCGCTAGGGCTTTGTATCCTGGTATTCCTTCACCAGGTGCCAAGCAGTCCTTCGCTAGGGCTTTGTATCCTGGCATTCCTTCGCCAGGTGCCTAGCAGTCCTTCGCTAGGACTTTTCCTGCACACTTGAGTAACATGTTGGATAAACATTATATCTTAACTTTTGAACCCTTTTGCCATTATCAAAATACAGGTTCGACTTGGGTGCTTTTTGCACCAACAATCTCCCCCTTTTTGATTTATGGCAACCCTGGTTCAAAAAGTTAAGTTAATCAGAACATCTAAAACGAAATTTTTTTCCTCCCCCTGGAAGGAATCTCCCCCTAGATTTTTCAAAAGTTCGTGGGGTTTTGAAACTAACTTCTAAGTCTAAAGATGGATTTAATTTTACTTAGAACAATTTTCAACAGAAACTTTACAGACATATTTTCCAACATAATTTTGGTTGTGCACTTGGAAAATTCATACTTATAGGAACATTTTTGAAAACTTAAGTTTAAATACTTAGAAAAATTTGAAAACTTAAGTTTTAAATGTTAGTAATATGAGAGAAGTGTCCTAAGGCAATCGCCTTATGATTGTAATCATTTACATTAATAAATCAAGATTCACTATTTGAGTATACATGTTCGTGTATTTGATTGAGATCTTAAATTCATTTACTGAATGTCCGCAATACAATTCACAGCATGAGAGAATTTGTGATGAATTCACAACTAGTGATTATATCCACATGTGCAATTGTGAAGTATTGAAATTGTCCCTAGTCGATGAATTGATAAAAACGGACACTATCAATTCTGTTGAGACTAGCATGGGTTATTCTCTAATCAGCTGATTCTCACTGGCTGGAGACATTGGGATGTCCGGAGATAAACATGAATGCTAGTTAAGGGAACTAGTTCATTGGAGTGAATGGCTGTAAAACTTCATATGGTAGTCTACATATAGACATGTCAATGAAGTTCTTATTGCAGCTTAAGTGCGATGTTCCTTTGACTTGCGGTGTTCAAGTCATCTTGGTCATGAAAACTTATACTTTGACATCTTAAGCATGCATCTCCAAGGAGGTGTGGACCCAGGATGATTGGGTATAAGCCGAAGTACCCGAAGATGTTTGAACAGCCTACAAAGGATTCACCACTCCTTGCGAGGAGATGTATACCCAAGGTCTATCGTCGGATTGTTACTCGAAGCCTCTGGCCAGAACATCACATGTTCCGAGACGAATCTCTTAGAAACATGAGAGTAATTAGAATCCGTTGGACGAGAAAGGCATTACTTGGGCTAGGTGTGACGTAGTCAGCCTAGTGGGGACTGACACACATAGACCGTGTCCTGAACCAAGTGGGTATAAGATGGTGAAGGGAATGAGGCACGATTCATTAAAGCTGCTAAAGGGTTTCAGAATAATTTCTGAGGTCAACCGTTGATCTTTCGATTAATTGGGGATCATGATGTACTACTAGGTGCCACTCATGATCGTTCTATAATTTGTTGATTATAGACGGCCAACATAAATCGAAAGCCTATTTAGTCACACGCACTATGAGTAATCCGAGGGATTTAAAACGAGTTGAAAATTGGATTTTCCGATCAAGAGAAATAAGTCGAATCTGAGTTAGTCAGAGGCGCAATGGAAGCTAAAAATGGCTAAGTCTTTTGAAGGATTTTTGGCGAATTAAATGAGTTTAATTTGTATGATTTTAGCTTGGGTTTGGCCGGTCAAAGAGGGTTGCCACCCTCTTTGTATGGCCGGCCACAACAAAAGGGGAAAACCGAATTTTGGTTCAAATTATAAAATAAATCGAGCGTGGTTTGTTTTATAAAATTATGGATAAAGAAATTTATATAAAGAAATTTATTTTTCATGGAAATTCAAATGAACCATGAATTGGTTTATTTTATTTTATAAAATCAATAATGGATTGATTTACCATGATATAGAAATTTATATAAAGAAATTTCTTTCCATAAGAAAAGGGAGACATGGTTGTTTTTATCATAAATTAAATTATGATAAAACTTGGCATGATGGAATAATTCATAGAAAAATTTATATGATAAATTTCTTATGAAAATTTATTCCATAAAAAGGAGACTTGGCGATTGAGAGGCTACTATATAAAGGCACCAAAGCAAGGCTTGGAAATTAATCCAAGAGATCAAGAAATAAGCTCTCTCTCTCTCTCCTTCTCTCCCTCTCTCTCCTCAAGTGCCGCCAGCCCTAAAAGGAGGAACCCTTTGTTGCCATGAGCTTCATCCACCAAGCAGCTGCCGAAGAAGAAGAAGAAGAGGGTGCAACTCCTTCCTTCCTCCCGTAATTTTGATTCCGTTCTTCGTTTGGTGGTTAATCTTCCCATCTCTCTCTTGGTATTCTTGTCGTGCCTTTGGAGAATCTAGTAGTTCTTGTCGGCACGAAACTCGTGGCTTTGCGAAGTCATCCTGAAGAAAACTCGGCGTGGACGCGAATAGAGGCGGAGCTTCTAAGGGACGCTTACGGTTGGATCTCGTCCCTTTCTTCGAGTTACGCGAGGTAACAAGTAAATTAGTTTACGTTTCTGCAAAATTTTAAATATATGATCATGTCCACACAACATAAGGTTGCATGCTAGATGTATGGTTAAATAATTTGAGAAATTATTTATGCTAAATCTTCCGCTGCACGTAATAAAATTTTAAAATTACGAACCCGCATCCATGTCAACATGCACCCGGTCCCAACATTAAATACTAGGAAAATTTTAAAAACTTAAGTTTGAAGTACTTAGAAAATTTTGAAAACTTAAGTTTAAGTACTTAGAAAATTTTGAAAACTTAAGTTTGAAGTACTTAGAAAATTTTGAAAACTTAAGTTTAAGTACTTAGAAAAGTTTGAAAAACATAAGTTTAAGTACTTAGAAAATTTTGAAAACTTAAGTTTAAGTACTTAAAAAATTTTGAAAAACTTAAGTTTAAGTACGTAGAAAATTTTTGAAAAACTTAAGTTTAAGTACGTAGAAATTTTTTGAAAAACTTAAGTTTAAGTACTTAGAAAATTTTGAAAAACATAAGTTTAACGTACTTAAAATTTTTTGAAAAACTTAAGTTTAACGTACTTAAAAACACTTAGTACTTTTGAAAATGAATTAAGTACTTTTTGAATAAAGGATAGGGTTTGAAATTTTGGATTTAAAAATTTTTTTAAAAAAACTTTAAAATCTCTCCTTTCCTATCTCTCCCCTTTTGCCATATATCAAAAAGAAATATAGCAAAAAAAATTGCATAATAGCAGAAAAATAAACTGCATAATTTCCTGTACTGAACCAATTCAGGATTTGAACTAAACCAAATCAGTTTCAATGATCTCTTTTAGGGTCCTGTCTAACCCAATTAGCTACTTACTAATTGTTATAAACAGTAGTTTTCGCTAGGGTTAGTCAAGTTAAGTGTTCTGTTCAAGTTAGATTTTCTAAACTTGACACTTGACTTGATTATTATTTAAGTTGTATTTAGTGCCCCAATTTCTGCAGATGCACTGACATAAAGCATCTTGAATTAAGGCAAAGACCTAAGTATCTCAACCCATTCTAGGTTATCAATCAAAAGTACCCTAAGGTGCTTGTGAGATGCTGACTTCTAAATATATAGGTGCATGTAGTTCTAGGGTTAGGGCCTAGGCTATGTCCATTTGTGAAAAAGCCCTATCTTGAAGGGGGTGGTTTTTGAAAAGAAAACTAAGTCAAAAACTGCAAAAAAACTGTTTAAAAAAAAACTGATTTTGAAATTCAGTAAAGCAGTTTTAAAACTATTTTTAAAAGTTGATTTTTCAAATTAAAGGAAACTAAAAATAGAGTGAACCTATTCTCCTAAGCATAATCCTAACTCAGATAATCATGAGAAGCAAATAGTCTAACTCAATAAGTTAGCTGGTAAAAGAGAGAACCAGCACAATCATACAAGTCAAACATGAGTCAACCCTACTGAGTAGGGACAGTCAAATAGTCACTAGTACAATGCTACTCAAATCTAGGAGAGGGACCAGGATGGTCAAAAGAGCCCGTGTGCCAGGATCGAAATAGTGCCATCATCTCGTCATATCGTGCGTCGCTAGTCTCTCTATCGGCTCTGCGGGCACTCATATACTCGGTGTAATAGTCCTGATTTGCCTCCATTCCTTCGACACGATTTGCCTCCACTTCCTCTCGGAGGCTCTGGATCTGTGTCTCGAGCCGTGTCACTCTCTCGTATAGTGTCGGTGGAGGGGGCTCATCTATGTGCTCACGAACCTCGGCTGCCAGATCTCCGACATCTACCTCGACATCCTCATCAGAGACGATCAGTGGTCCGGCTCGCTGGCATCTCCACGACAAAACCCCGATAGCCGAGACCTCTATACCAGCTAGGGAGAAATTCCTATAACCTATCTCATCGAAGTCGTTTAATGTGGCCATCTCTCCCTCGGTAATGTTACGACCGTGGTGATGCAGAATGGAAGTGATGATGTGGCAATAGGGAGTGCGTACCCGCCCTTGCGTGGTAACACTGGATTCATGTAGGATCGCATGGAACATGTGTAGTCCAATGTCGATATCAAGATGATGAGTCAGTGCGTATAGGAGGATGGTGTGAAATGGTCGCATGGTAGCGATGTCTCTAGAGGATAACGGTAGAATGCATCGAACTATAACTCTATATAGAGCGTAGTCCTGGACTTGAAGGTCAACAGACTGAAATCGTCTGGCCAGGGGGTTTCTAGCATGCGTATAGAAGTAGGAGTGTAGGGAATCTAGGGTGATGTGAGAGTAGGGAGCATCAAAGGGAGGCTCCCTAGGAGGGTAACAACAAAAGGTGGACTGGGAAGGTCATAGTCCAAGAAACCGATTTAGCAAAGAAGGAGTGATTGACAAGGGCATCCCTTGAACAGTGTGACAAACATAAGACGTCCTGTCTAATTATGTTATTATAGAATTCTGCACATAAGGATGTGTTATTGGTGAGTGCAGAATACAGATTGTCGAGTTGGTAGAAGTTTATAACATTCATTGCTAAGGACAAGATTGGGTGAAGAATTGTCTATTGAGATAACTAGTTTTTATAGGCTTATATGTAGTTCGAGCAAACTTATTACACAATTCTAGAGTTGGAAACCTAGGATCGAGACTCGGTTCGGTACCGGGGTTCGCTTGGTTTGCTCGGCGTTTTCTAAGATAAGAAATATGCATTTAAAGGAAGGAATTTAAGAAAAATAATTTTTTGAATGTGTAAAAATTATACCGGGCAGCTCGAGGAGGCATTGTCGAGGATGAGAGCTTGAGAATGTTGCAAGGTCTCTTGGAAGGTAGGGAGTTGAAGAGGAGAGGAGTTTTGGTGTGGGAAGTGAGTGAGGCTTGAAGGCTTTTTATAGGGCTCGACCGGGCGCCCTGGTGTGTGAGGGCGCCCCGACAAGCGAGGGCGCCCCGCGCAGAGCTGCAGCTGCCTTTTGGCAGCTTTCAGCTTTTGACTACTCATATGGGGGCGCTCGTAAGGGCCGGGGCGCCCCGGTCAGTTAGATTTGGCTGTTGCTTTGCCTTGAATGAAGAGAAAGTCAAGAGGGGGCGCCCTAGGAGTCACGGGCGCCCGGAGTATGTAGCAAATGACAATTTTGATGTTTTGTTGACCATTTGACCATGGTTTGATTATTTTGACCGAGATGTGACATGACCTGACTGCTTTAACCATGGTTTGACTGCTTTGACCATGATTTGACTAGTTTGGTCATGGTTTGACTAGTGTTAGGTTAATTCCGTTCTAAAATGTATTTAAACAATAATGCCGATATTAAACGAATTTCGATTAAGTTAATTTTTACAGTCTCACCCAATTTTAGGGTTATCAATCACGTTAGCCTTACAGGTTTTGTGAGACAGATTTTGGTAGGTAAAATTATTTTAAAAAAAATTATAATTTAAAAAACATAAATTAATTTTGAAAACTATTGAATTTTGAGTTTGTTTTTTTAAAATGTTTGAATCTACAATTAACTGAAAATTTGTGTTAGATTCGAATTTGACAAAGAATAGTTTGAATTTGAATTTCAGAAATTGGCTTCCAGGTCTTGGCGAGGCACTAGGCCTTCTTTGGTCGTAGCCTTATTGGATCATCAACCCTTTCCTTGACAAAGCCTTTTAATGAAATTTCATTTTCAAAACTATTTCTTGAAAAATTCTGGTCTAACTAGCTTGGGTCTTGGATCGGTAGCTTCGGCTAGTTTCACCAGTCTAAAGAGACCAAGTAGAGAATACTTGACCTTATTAGAATTGGCTTCCTAACGTACTATCATCTCACCTCCACCCAATACTATGTTGTTCAAATTTCAGTTAAGTTGGTTCAATCCTTAAACTAATCAGTCCTAAGTCTAAGCATGGTAAATTGCAGAAATTAAATAAACAAGCAAGCATGCCATTTGAAGAAAAAAATTGAATTTTATCTAACAATAAATATAGTTTTTAATTTGGCTCCCCCTGGACTAAAGCCACGATAATGGTTTGGCAAGATGTGAATCTTGTCCTTGGGGATCCAATACTGATTTGATCCAGTTTGTTTGTTCAGGTACAGTTTAGGTACCCATGCCTGAACTTTATTTCTGGACTGATTCAGTACAGCAAAGTAGGATCTTTGTCTAGATTTGGTTCTATAGCCTAGTTTGGATCGATTTAGAACCGATTTCTGTTTTCCAAGAATCATGTCAAGACCCTTGGAACCAGAAGTGAATCGTTCTAAAGCTGATCTAAGGTCCTTAACCTGAGTTTTCAGGGAGGAGTTCTCTTTCTCAAGTTTTTCAACTTGAGTAGAGGTTCCTTCTTGAAACTTCTCAGTTAAGGATCTAGAGTCAGCTCCCTCTTTCAGGAGTTTTACTTCCTGTCGGAGGGATTCGACTCGGAGTTTAGCTTTCGCCAAATCTCGAGAAAGATAAGAAATTAAGTCATTTAACTGACTTCTAGAAAAACCACTTACCTTAATTTCGCCGTCCTCTGAAAATGTCAGTCTTCCGTCGTCCCGTTCCGATTCTGACTCGGTCTTGATTTCTTCTGAGGCGGTTAGCGCGAGCAGGTTCGATTGTGGGACCTCTTCTTCTTCTTCGGAGGAGGACTCGTCCCACGTTGCTTGAAGTGCCTTCTTCTTCCTCGTCTTCTTTGTTTACTTCAGGTTGGGACATTCGGTCTTGTAGTGGCACTTCTTCTTGCACTCGTAACAGGTCACGTTGGGCTTGTTCTTTTCAGTTGAGGGTTCAGTTGGTTCATTCTTTCTTCGGCTGGCATTCCTTCTGTTGGTTTGGTTCTTCAATTCCTTGTAGTAGTTCCGAGCCAGTCGGACCAGCTTAGGACGATCTCCTTCGTCTTCTGAGTCTGAGTTTGAATCAGACACTGGTACAGGTTGAGGTTTCTTCTTGAATACTTTTCCAGCTTTACCAGCAATAAAGGCAATGCCTTTCTCGACCAGGGTGCAGTTAGTCTGCTCATGCAATTCAAGTTCTGAAAATAGTTCATCTAGTTTAATTTTTGAAAGGTCCCTTGAAACCTTTTATGTATCTACCATAGATGCCCACAAGGTGTTTCTCGGGAAAGCATTCATAGCGTACCTTATCAGGTCACGGTTTTCTACCTTGTGACCGATTGTGTGAAGTCCATTCATTAGTTCCTGAATTCGTGCGTGGAGCTGAGCTGCTGTTTCGTTGTCGTTCATCTTGATCGTATACAACTTGTTCAGGAGGAGATCTCTCTTGTTGATCCGAGTGTCTGAAGTTCTTTCGTGCAGCTCGATCAGTTTTCCCCACAACTCCTTGGCACTGTTGAATGGACCCACCCGGTTCAGCTCCTCTTTTGTTAAGCCGCATTGGAGGGTCTGGGTTGCTTTAGCATCCGCTTCAATTCTTCTTTTCAGAGTGGTATCCCACTCAGTGTATGGCTGTGGTACTACTTCAGCGTTCTTTGGAATCTCCAGTCCAGACTGGATGATTATCCACATGTCCACCTGAGTTTTCAGGTGGACCTCCATTCGACTTTTCCAGTAGGAGAAGTCTTCTCCACTGAAAAGTGGAGGTCTGGCTGTGCGGAATCCTTCTTGCATGGCCATTTAGGAATTTACCTGAAAAAAATGAAAAGAAAGAAAAAAAATCTGTCCCAAGACTTGGTCTTGGATTAGTAGTGCGGGATAAAAAAAATTAAATATCGAGGGGTGTTGCACCGGTCTTGATTAACGATAAAAATTTAAAAAACCGAAATAATTTGATGAAAATCCAAAAAATTCTCAAACTGGTGGTTGCACCAAATTTGAGCTTCCCTGCTCTGATACCACTTGTTGGATCGAGAAGAACGATAGAGGGGGGTAAATATCGTAAAACGTTCGGATTCGTAAAAGAGAATTAGCAGCGGAAATAATTAAAGTAAAACACACGCGAACACCAAGATTTTACTTGGTTCGGAGTCGCGATCGGCTCCTACTCCAAGGCCCACGGTCGTTGACCGTTTACTGCGGGCAATTCTATATACGCAAAAAGTTTACAGGAATAGATTACAAGTTTAGTACAGTAAACTAAAAGAAAGCCGCTCTTAGTTACCGACGTCCGGAGTAGATCATATTTTCGAAGTAGAGGGACGTCGTCGGCGCTCGTATCTTGAGTCGGGAGGTTTCCGGGACAGAGCGCTGGAGCAGAAGAGCGTGAATGTGTTGGAAGAATTCTTGTCTTGAAGCCTTGGGGTCGAGAGCCTTTTTATAGCCCCTGGGGGCGCCGTAACGTTGGGGGTTCCCCCCTCCCCCCACGTGTCATCTGATCCGAGCTCCTCTCGGTGAGCTCTGATCCCTTCAAACTCGGGATCAGTCTTTGACGGGGGCGCCCGGGACGCTGGGGGCGCCCGGGTTGACTGTTATCCATTGGCTTCTCGCTGGCTTGCCTCTTATCCGCTTCGTTAGCTTGAGCTCGGGGCGCCCGGGAGGATGGGGGCGCCCGGGAGCACGCGGGCGCCCCGCCCATGAGCTGTCGAAGCGTACATTTGCTCCACTTCTTTTTGTATTCACCTTGGGGGCGCTCGGGACACTCTGGGCGCCCTACTCAGCTTCTGCCTCACTCCTTTGAGGCTCTCTGAGCTGCAGACACTCGTTCCTTCAGTCCTGCATCCAGGGTTAGTCCAAAATAACATAGAGCAATAATATGTTAGTTTTATACAGCCTTAGCTGTCTTGGTTCTGACTTTGGGTCTCCAAAATGGAGCCCTAGGTCGAACCGACGCCTACTGTTCCCTTGACGGGGAACGCGTCCTCACCTACTCCTCTCATGAGAATTTACCTGATGCCAACCGGCTCCTCCGGTTGGACTTTTTTCCCAGCAGTCCTTCGCCAGGTGCCTAGCTGTCCTTCGCCAGGTCTTCAGTACCAAGCTATCCTTCGCCTGGTGCCTAGCAGTCCTTCGCTAGGTCTTTGTATCCTGGCATTCCTTCGCCAGGTGCCTAGCAGTCCTTCGCTAGGGCTTTGTATCCTGGCATTCCTTCACCAGGTGCCTAGCAGTCCTTCGCTAGGGATTTGTATCCTGGCATTCCTTCGCCAGGTGCCTAGCAGTCCTTCAATAGGACTTTCCCTGCACACTTGGGTAACATGTTAGATAAACATTATATCTTAACTTTTGAACCCTTTTGCCATTATCAAAAGACAAGTTCGACTTGGGTGCTTTCTGCACCAACACTCTAAAGTCCAAGCATGGAAGAAATCTAGAAAAAATCCTTATATGAAATGTTCAACTTAAGTACTTAGTTGAATACCATAAGATATCAACCCGTGTGACTAAAAGTTAGCCAAGTTGAGATTTGATTTATACTTGTTCAACTTGATCAATTTGAGTTTAAAACCTTTCATTTATAGGGATGCACAAATATAAGCATATGAAATCTAGGTTAGTCCCTAAGCATCTCACTCATTTCTAGGTTAAATCAAACACAAGCAAGGAATCCTAATGTTCTTGTGAGATGTCGACTCCTAAAACTATATGTGCATGCTTACTATGGTAAAGTCTAAGCTAGGTCCATTCTAAGTTTTGAAAAATCCTAAGTTTTTAGAATTTACAAAATGATAGTAATGTTTTGAAAACTAGAATTTCAAAAATAGCTATACAGGTAAAAACCTATTCTAACAAGCATATTAATAAAGAAGAGCCATGACACTAAATAACATCTAATAACACACAAAGCTGAAATATATAGGATAGGGTATAAAGCCAAAGTCATGGGCACAAGTCGCCTAGCGAATCCAAAGTCATACAATATCTAGAGATAACAGATACTATTGATATCAATACATGCCAGAAGAAGTCAAGAATCAGGAGGAGAAATGTGAGAGGAGTGAAAGAATTCAAATATAGTGTGCTGCTCCTGCTCTAAGTGGTCCATGTGAGTGATCATCTCTTGACAGAAATCTATAAGCTGACCCTAAAATGAGATATACTAGTCCTGAATCATGGTCTGAAGCGAGTCACAAAGACTAAACATGTCGTCTTAAAATTGACTATATGGGTCACTAGTTGGTGGGAGAGCTGAGGAAGAGGCACCATGAGCTATGTCGAATAATGGAGTTGAGTGATGAGATCTTGAGTTATAGTGTAATGGGAGGCTCAATAACTGGTTCGTCCTCGTGTCCTATATTTCCAATCGGTGGTACATAACAAGGATGACCGCGCTTATACGCAAGACCCCAAGAGGTAGCCTTAATCCCAGCCAATGACAACTAATGGATGCCTACCATATCAAAATCAAACAACTCTACTAGATCACCTCTACCAATGCCAATCCCTAATGAGACTATGCATGTAATCAAAATACGGCGATTCAAAAATCCGGACGAGAAAATTTTTCGGGATTTTTTTCGGATAGAGACGAGGGTTTCCGGCCCTACGGGAGGAGCCCAAGGGGCTTTATTGTAAAAATTTTAAACTTATCAAGGGTTCCATAAAAGAAAACCTCAAATAAGTTAGCTTATATAAATTTACCTAAAGTTAAGGGGGTTAAGTTGATAAACTATTTAACTATAGAGACTTGAGGCGTATTATATAAATTTAGAAGGACTAATATGCGAAAACCCCTTACACTAAGAGTAGGATTGGAAATTCTAAAAGTGGAGGGGCCTTTTTGTAAAAAGCCCCTCACTTAAAACTCTCTTCATCCGCAGTCGCTCGCAGCCAAAGCCGCAGACACCCGACTCCTTCTTCCTCCTCTCGTGCCCTAGCCGCCGACACCCCGACCTTGGCGAGGCTACAACCCTCGGAGCTCTTCTCAATTGAGCCAGCTCGGCCTCTACCACGAGCACGTATCAGCGGCATCAACCTCCTCTTCCCCATGCCTTGGATTTGATCTGCTCTTCGCCACAAGGACCACCACTGTGGTCTCTCTTCTTCTTTTGTTCGGTTGCAAGCCCTAATCACAGTGGAACCCATCCGACGACCACTCCCATCCTCTGAGCCACTCGACGTCGGGGATAGCTAGGGCTAGCAAACAAGGTATGGTTTCTTTTCAACCACGATCGGGTAAGAGCTAGATTTTCCTCTGGCAATATCTTAATAACCTAGTGGTTGCAGCCGATTGTAGATCGGTTTGAGTTTTTTGTTCTTGCATTGGATTAGGTTTCGATTTTGGTACTTGTGGGTTTGTGTTCTCAAATTTCGTTGATGGATTTTGGAAGCCAGGGTGATAGTTTGGTGGATTAGATTAGTGGGCTGAATTGAGTTTGATTTTGGATTGGAAGAGTTTCTTTTGAAATACTATCATTGTTCTGTTCCTGATTTGGGTTTAGAATTCTGAATAGAATCTAAAGTATTCTGAATATATACATCTGATAATTCTGAATAGAATCCAAAGTATTATTCTGTTGCTTGTTTTCTTGAACCGTGGTGAAGTTGTTCATGTTATGAGGTTCACTAGAGAGGAAATAATTTCTACTTTTGGAGTTGGGTTTCATCGTGGATTGTGAGATGCTAGGTCCTGGTTGGGTTGAGGGTTTTGGAGGGGAAACAAGCAACTGACAGTACCTTGATTGGGCTTGCCATGAGCTCCATTTGGAGATGGAACAGAGGTTAGCTTATGGTAGATTGGAAGTGTTAAGAGTTGGTTGTGAATTGTATGGATTGGGTTATGCCATGGTTAGCTTTTGGGAGAGCCATTAGTTAAACTATGGGTTAGATAAATTTTAAATTTAATCCTAATGAGTTAACATGATGAAATTCATATTCCAAACCCTAATTGGAATCTAATCGGGGTAATGTGGAATAATCAAGTGTTAATCATCTAATTATGGTTAATTAGATTAAACGACGATAATTAGAATGATCCTAATTACTTGGAATTGCTCGTTTAGCTATAAATTACATATTATTGTAGCTAAACATTATGCCTTTGATACAGGGCATTGATTGGATTCATCCTTGCTGATTTTCGGACGGGAGGTTCTTTCTGATACGATCATCTCTTTTGAGGCGGGCACCCTTTGACTTATCTTTATGATATTGTCATTTTATTATGCATAGACTGTTATAGATAGCAGTAAGATCATACGCTATCCCTGTTTATTATGCCTGTTCTGGATACTTGTTGGTTATCCCTGTTTATTATGCCTGTTCTGGATACTTATTGGTTATCCCTGTTTATTATGCCTGTCCTGGATACCTGTGGTTTATCCCTGAGTTATTATGCTGTTAGTTCCATACAGTATCAGGTAGTGTCATATCTATATGTATGCTTAGAGATCGTGATGTATCTCCTGCTTTTTGACCTTGAGGGATCTGTAGTTTTCGGCCGGCATACCTTGAAGGTTACCAGTATTTCCTGTTATAGGATTTCAGACTGAGACCTAATATACTGAGGACTTGGGGAGGGAGGTATATGTATCCATCATACACCATCCTTTCATTGTTGCATGCCGGCGATCAGCGACTCCCTTGTGGTTGAGCCTAATCGTCTTCCGGTACATGATATGCACACACGGCCACTCATGGGTTAGTGGATACCGTTGGGTGTGTGCATTTGCCCTGTACAGCTCCGCTCGACCGCTCAGGGGTAGTGGCTTCGGAGCGTGGTAGCAGGCAGGGATCCCTTCTCTTCCCATAGACCAGAGGAGATGAGAGCGATGCTCCCTCATATATACATGGGGTAGGGGGGCGGTCCCCCGCCAGCATCCTGTCCACTCGATCACTCAGGAGCAGTGAAATCAAGGTACGTACAGTGTCACAGCTCTACCCACTCGGCCGACACAGTATCGCCTGTCTCGGTGGCTTGACTGGTGTTAGGGGGTGACCATGGCATTGCACCATGTGCATATTTTGCATCGTGCATTGTTTGCTGCACTTGATTTCTGCACTTGTTTGACATGCATATTCTGGAGACTTGTTATATGAGATTATATGTCTATTGATATTCTCTTGGTACTTATTACCCTCTTTACAGGTTAGATGGATTCAGGTATGTATCTACCTCAGTATATTCAATACTAGTCTTTCCTTACAGTTGATATGAGACTGTATTAGCGGAACTCTTATTGTTAGTATAACTTTCTACGCATATCTGTTGAGTTTATGGACTCACACCGTTGCCATATATTTTTATTTCAGGTTGAGATACTTGGAGTCGCCAGAAGAGCCCAGCAGCCAGTCCCTACCCATCGTGATGGCATAGTTTCGTTTTGTACTTAGTAGTATCTATTTTTATATTTACTTATTGGACTTGTATATGTCGTGGGAGTGTTGTCGTGCCCTAAGGGGTTTTTGTATTGGTTATTTCGTCGTAAGTCGGACCGGTCCGCAGGCAGGTATGATTTACTTAGTTGTCTTGTGTTTTTATATTGTGTCTATCTATATTTTGAGGCCTGAGGCCAATTAAACTGCGTGGTCGTGTTCTGTGTATGTGTAAATTGTTCGCCGGATAGGGGAGGTGCTGTCCGATTTTATATTGGATCAGCGGCTCCTGGGTCTCGGGGCGTGACAATTTATTTTGGTATCAGAGCTCAGGTTGCGAGATACCTCGGGTATTTGCGGATTTTTCGGTGTTTCTCTGATACCAATTTATTTTGGTATCAGAGCTCAGGTTGTCGGATATCTTGAGGACTGGTGGATTTTCGGTGTCTATCTGATACCAATTTATTTTGGTATCAGAACGTAGGTTTACGATGCCTACCTATTTTACTAGTCTTGTCGGATTTGTTTGGAGTGTTTTTCTCGATGTGGTTGTCTGGGACTTGGCGATGGGACTTCTTCAGGCGACAGGTATTTCTCCTGATCTTTTGGATCCCTTATCCTATTTAGGTATTGGATAGAAAATTCTCTTATGTTACTAGATCATGTTACTATACCTGTATATTTAGGTATGATTTAGAAATTCTCACAGGTTATTAGATCATGCTACTATACCTGTATATCTAGGTATGATTTAGAAATTATCTCGTGTTATCGGATCATGCTACCATTCCTGTATATTAGGTATGGTTAGAAATTCTTTCATGTCATTTGATCAGGTTGTTATTCCTGTATATTTATGTATAGTTAGAAATTCTCTCATGTTATTGGATCAATTCAAAGTAGCTCATGGAGCTACAAGTTTTCTTATGTTACGTATCTGGACAGATAAGCTAGATGTCATGTCTTGAGTACATGATTTGCATTGATGCAGTAGGGTAACATTATCTATATATTGTTACGATTAGTAGATGATTGATACATTCTGTTCCTTGGTGGCTTTGACCATGGATCACTTGTACTTGGTAGTTAACCTAGAAAGTACATGTTGATGGGTGATTCGAGCTAATATGGAAAAGTGTGGAGCTAGTTGCTTGACACTATTGGGTTACCGCTTGTAGTTGGTCTGAATAACCAAAAAGGTACCTACGGACTTATGATTTGCATGGAGGCAAATCACTTATAAAACTAGACCACCTTTGGTTAGATGATATCGAGGACGACCCGTTGGGAAATAAAGGAATTATTTCATGAGTATGTTTAGATACTCCTGAGAGATAGCATATCTCTATCTCTTTGTTACGGAGTAGGACCTTAGAGGGTTTTGACCATGGAGTGGAGGAATTGGACTGTATGGGATTACGAGTCGACGGTGGTGTGACTCGCTAGTTGCTACGTTAGTTTATGAGAGGTGGATTGAGATTGATGAATCTCTATGATTTGTTGTAGCTTTGGATGGATCATTGGGTGGATAAATGATCTTTTAGTGATTGATTATTTAGGAAGTCTGTTATTGATAGCAGCATATGGTACGATATATTGGAACAATCTTTAAATTATATGTGATATGCTGATGGTCTATAGAGTATATATATATATATACCTATATATGACTTATGAGGTTTGAGAGGATGTTATTGACTTGGGGATACTCGGGTGCTACACCTGGATTTGACATTTTATATTTAAGTATCAGAGTATAGACTTGGCGCCAGTGATCTTGGGATGAGTGCCCTGGATAGTTGTGATGATTGAATGGTTGTTCGGGTGTATCTGGTTATCGGATGATAACCTCTGGATTAATAACTCTAGTTGCTCCGTAGCAGTGTAACCTTAGGGTATCAGATGAAGTGGTTACTCAGGATGACTACAAACATGTTTAGCTGCTAGTGTGTGCCGTATGAGAAATGATAAAATTTGGGGACCAAATTTTTATTAGTGGGGGAGAATGTAAAATACGGTGATTCAAAAATCCGGACCAGAAAATTTTTCGAGATTTTTTCCGGATAGAGACGAGGGTTTCCGGCCCTACGGGAGGAGCCCAAGGGGCTTTATTGTAAAAAATTTAAACTTATCAGGGGTTCCATAAAAGAAAACCTCAAATAAGTTAGCTTATATAAATTTACCTAAAGTTAAGGGGTTAAGTTGATAAACTATTTAACTATAGAGACATGAGGCATATTATATAAATTTAGAAGGACTAATATGCGAAAACCCCTTACACTAAGAGCAAGATTGGAAATTCTAAAAGTGGAGAGGCCTTTTTGTAAAAAGCCCCTCACTTAAAACTCTCTTCATCCGCAGTCGCTCGCAGCCAAAGCCGCAGACACCCGACTCCTTCTTCCTCCTCTCGTGCCCTAGTCGCCGACACCCCGACCTTGGCGAGGCTACAACCCTCGGAGCTCTTCTCGATTGAGCCAGCTCGGCCTCTACCACGAGCACGTATCAGCGGCGTCGACCTCCTCTTCCCCATGCCTTGGATTT